>PITA01002648.1:54640-144284 GCA_004023965.1 Spilogale gracilis | reverse complement strand
TGTGTCTGATTATTTTTTACACCAGTCAATTAGTGAAAATATATGGTCAAGTTCACCAGCAGAGCAGAGTGTGGAAGTGATCCCAGAGCCAAGGCTTCTCAACAAGGAACAGACAGGACAGAAGAGTAGGGGCAGGGATTGCCAGTGCTTTCTCCACGATGAGGCTTTTTTTTATTTCCAGAAATCTTACGGCTCTGGTTCGGATGGCAGGCTAACCACACACATTAGCTACCGTTCCTCAGAACCCACAAAAGCAGGACAGAGATGTGCCGTTTGGCTAAGCCCAGCAATAAGGTGCCAAGAAGATTCCTGGGAGAGAGGACAGTGTTTTCAACACACAGTTCCAGAAACATTGGTTATCCACATGCAAAAGAGCAAATTTGGACGTTTCCCTACAACTGATACAAAAATTAACCCCAGAAGGCTGGGACATCTGGGTGGCACAGTCTGTTAAGCCTCCAACTCTTGGTCTTGGCTCAGGTCATGATCTCGGGGTCATGAGATTGAGCCCCACATCAGGCTCTGCACTCAGCAGGGAGTCCGCTAGAGATTTTCTCTCTCCCTCTCCCTCTGGCCCTCCCCTCTGCACTCGCAGAAGCACTCTCTCTCTCCCTCTCTCAAATAAATAAGTTTTTTTTTTAATTAACCCAATAAGGATCAAAGAGCTAAACTCAAGCACCAAAACTACAGAACTTGGAAGAAAACCTAGAGGAAAGCCTCCATGACTTTGAACTTAGTAGTGATTCCTTGGCTATCACACCAAAGACAAAGGCAACAAAAGAAGTAACAGATAACATAGGACTTCATCAAAATTAAGGACTATTGTATATATAGTCTATATAGGACACTATAGGAAAATGAAACAAAACCCAAAGAATGGAAAAGCATATTTGCAAATCTTCTGTCTGATCAGGGATTAATACCCAGAATATACAAAGAACTCATTAAACTCAATAACAAAAAAATAAACCACCCAATTCAAAAATGGGCAAAGCATGTGAGGCACAGGGGCCATGGCGAGTGAGATCCATAAGAAAAAAACATATATCCAGCAAAGGATCTGAGCGAGCCCCCTATATAAGAAGAAATACAACTACATTCATATGAAATAGGCTCAACCCCACGCATAAGTGTGAAAGCAAAATTAAGCCCCAGAAGGACACCACTTCACACCAGCAGACAGACGAGGGTGAGCAGGTCTGACAAAAGCAGTGGTTGGCAATGATGCAGAAAACCCTGAGCATCTGCACAGTGCTGGCGGGAGTGAAAACAGGGACACGCCCTTGGAGAACCACCTGGAATTCGCGGGTAGAGATTCGCGTGCCTGTGGCCCAGTGTCCAGGGTGATCCCCCAGGCCTCCTGTCCCTACGCACCAGGTGCCCGAGGCGGTGGGCACCGTCTAGACATCCGTCTCACTTGGGATAATCGAGGCGATGGGTGCAGTCCAGATGTCCATCTGCATTAGAACAAATAAATGCATTCTTGAGCATTCCATGCTGTTCAGCAGAGAAAAGGAGCCCATTATAGTGATGCTAACAACATGGGTGGATCTCACAACCAAGTGTTTCAGTGAAAAAGAGAAAGTTGCTGGAAATACATACAGTATGAGTCCTTCTCTACAGAGTCTAAAAACATGCAAAATGACACAATGCATTGTTTTGGGATGGAAGGAAAAGGGAAAAGGTATTTTAAGGAGAAAGTGAATAAGCAGCACTTAGGAGAATGGCCGTACCTGGGAGGAGGAGAAACACACCAGGATTTCAACGGAAAGCCGCACTCTAGTGTAATCCTTTATATGCCACATTAATCTTGTGACTGTCCTTTGGAAGCTACTCAATATTTAATCAAAGCAGTTCAAGGAGATGATGAGCCCAGGGGCTGGCATGTGCTAGGCACAGTTCCTCTAATTCCCCTTTCACTGTAGGATCTTAGCTCCCAGTTGAGGGACACTGAACAGTGGTACCCTTGCACCCCCAGCGCTGGGAGAGTGAAGGATGCACAGGGGCTGCTTAATGTCAAGGACTCGGGAGGCTTCCCACCTGGGTCCCCTGTTCTTGCAACTTCCGCTTTTCCATCGATCATCTTCCAGCCCAAAGATTATAAATCCCTAAGGCAATCTGAAAGCATCTGTCCCACAGGAAGCCCCAAACCAGGGAAAGTTGCAAGCAGTGCTGATGTTTTAGCCGAAACAGCTCTGACATGGGTCTTTCCCTTACAGGTATGATTTCCTCCTTCCACAACCTTGACGCAGCTTGAAAAACATCCGAGCAAATAACCCAAAGTTTTACTGTTTCACCCAAAAAGACTTCAGGGAGATGGCCTCAGGTATGAAACGGACACAGAGAATATCATTTCTGAGATCACTGGGATGAGGAGGAGGGCTGTCTGAGAGAGGGAGTGAGGGAGAGGAGAAAAAGTGAGGAGGCTGGGTCTCCAAGGACAACACAGCACATCCCCTCACTGCATCATTGAGCACCGACTGTATGCCAGGCTCCTGGTGGAAAAAGTAAAGAATCCTGCCTAGGGAACAAAGGGTGGCATAGATGCCAAGGCGATGTCCTGCGACTGGGGGACGCAGGGGTGGCTGCAGGGGTGCCCAGCACCAGGCCTGGAGGTTCAGAGAACCTTCCCAGGGGAAGCAACTTGCAGCCTCGGGCTCTAAACAGGGGTTGCCATGGCTTGACCCAACAGGGTGAGCCGGGGCAGGAAGTAGCGGAGAAAGCCCCCAAACCCACCAAGGGCAGGGAACGAGCGCTGGGCACAGAAGGACAGCACAGACCAGGGAGCCGAGAGCACACGGCGGTGCTGGCCAGGCTCTCTGGGGCTCAAGGCCCCCTGGACAAGCCCAGGAAACATACGGCCTTAGCCCTAAGAGCAGAGCTTCTTGACTCACGCACCTTGCCTTGCCTGGATTTCCCACCAGGGAAAATTGTTGTTGTTCTTTTGCAACAAGAACGCCAGTGACCACCACTGCGGCAGGGGCTGGGAGGTGTGTCTGAGCCTGGCACGGACTCACACCTAGGCAGCTGACCACAGACTTGCACCACTCTTGCAAGACTTGCTTAACATTTTAGCGAGAAGATAACATTTGCAGTGAGCACCCCCGCCCCCCACGGCACACACGCACTTGTAGACCCATCACTCACAGAAGCATCCCCTCCCCCACACCCAGTTTGTGTGGAGAGAAGCCTCCAAGCTTTGCAGAATCTATTTGGGGAAATGTTACTTGTCACGTCCCAATCAGCTTACGCTCAGCGCTGAGGGCATCTGGGATGAGCCATGGAAGAGGGCAGGTGCGTGCGGTGGGTCTGCCCACCACCAGTTTCTTTTTTTGTTTTTTTAAGATTTATGTATTTATTTACAGAGAGAGAGAGCACTTGTGTGCGTGACTGGGGGAGTGGCAGAGGGAGAGAGAGAATCCCAGACTCTGCACTCAGGACAGAGCCTGACATGGGGTTCGATCTCACGACCCTTAGACAACTACCTGAGCCAAAAGCAAGAGGCGGCCGCTAAACCGACTGTGCCACCCAGGAGCCCTGTGGCCACCACCATCATCTTCAAACCCCTCTCCCCCAACGTCCCCTGTGCCCTGCCGCAGGCTCCCCTCACCAGACCCTGTCAGGGGCCACCTGAGCTCTACCTGCTCGGGGTCGCCGCACTTCGGCTTCCACCAAAACTGCTTCTCTCGGTCGACAGGAGCCTCCTGGTCCAAGGCAGAGCGTGGGTCCTCGAGGATGCCAGGGGAGGGCGGCTCTGCCATCTGAGGCTGAGCAGCGGAGCCCGAGGCCCCAGACCTCCCAGAGCTAGCCAAGCGCTAATGCCACCTCCAATTCTGTCCAGCCCCTCTGGTCACATGGGCCCAGTTTGTGATGGACCTTCTTCCAGGTAGCCCTTGACATTCCTTTCAATCTGAGCTCACCAGGAGAAAGACGCGGGCTTATCAGAGGCAGGGGCTGAGGGGAGGAGAGGAGGAAGCTCAGCCTCTGGTCTGTCTTCTGGTCTCCACAAGCCCAGCTCATGGTCTCAGTGCAGACATGGTCCTGGTGGACATAATAATGGATTATTCTCTTACAATAATGAACGCTGCGGTTAAAGCGAGCTTGTTCTCAGTCTTTGTCATTTTAGAAAACCAGGTGCCTTCCAAACTAATAGTAGCTGCTGCTTCTACCACACTGGGCCCCCAGCGCCCTGCACAGGGTGGGCATGCACATGTGCCCACTGATGCTAGATGATGGAGAGGTGGCACCAGAGCCTGCTCATTCAGAAAAGGAAGTCTCAAGAAACCAAGATCTAGACGTGCAGGCAGGAACTACCCCATAAAGAGCACAGCTCAGCACGAGGCTGCCCGAGGGGTCTATCCCATCCCATCAAACATAATATGACCCACACCCATTCCTCCCCAGAATCCCACCTGGGGACCCCCAGTGGAAAAAAACATAGATTCACCTAATAGATTTGGTTTGAGAGTCCGTCTCTCTGTGGGAAGCTATGTGCCGACGTCACATGGCAGGGGAGACCAGGAGGGACCAGATGGCTGGGAGATGAGAGGCTATTCTCAAACCAGGGCCAACGGAAAGCTGGAAGCCAGAGCCCAAATTTAGTTTGAAACCTGGTACCCAATGGTATAAAGTTAGCAACTCCCTTGAGCCATCTGTCCATCCCTAGCACGGAAAGGAGCCTCGGAGTCTAGCTCGCCTCCCAGACCCAGCGACCACACCATCACCATCGACAAACCAAGGGAGAAAGTGGAGGCCGATGGGATTTCAAGTTCTTTGAAAGCTTTGGGACTCCAACCCCTCTGCCACCCTTCCAAAGGTTCCAACGCTTCCCGCCACCGAATCCCCCCTGCTCCCCTACCTGCGACGTCGGTACACGCATGTACGCAAAGTACCCCTACGTAAAGGTCCAGATGTATTCTTGTCCTTTTGCCGGCCCAGCCACAACAGTCCTTCCTTCTCACAAACGTGCACCTTCCCACCTCGTGTCCTGGGCTCTCCGCTTCTGTGACACAGCCTCGCCTGCTGACCAGCCGCGGAGTCCTCTCCATGACCTGCCCCAAGTCACTCTCCACAGGCCTGACCCACGGGGCTCATCCCAGGCTCTCCCCACCCCCACCCTGCCCCCATCTGTCTCGGTCGCCGCCACCTGACCCACTGCCTCCATGGATGCTGCCTAACTCATCAGTTCTTCCGCCAACTCTTCAGCCCTCAGACAGACGGCCCCAAGTGGGGCCTGGCATAAAGACTGCCCAGGAAGAGATACATGGGACCCCTCAACTGCTTCCCTTCCTCCTGCTCTACATACCTCCAGGCACATCCCGCCCCTCGTCCTTCGGAAAGCCAGTCTCCTCAGCCCTGGACTTAGCCCAGCTTTTGTCACCCCAGCTCACTTATCCAGGTCCCCCAGCCCAGCGTCAGTCCGGGCCTCCGGGAAGCAGACACCAGGTCGAGGCTGGACAGACAAGCATCGGCGAGACAGGTGCCGTGGAGGATGGGGGTGGGGACAGGAGAAGGCAGGGAGCACCCAGATCACGGTGCAGGCCTGAGAAAGCCTCGGCTGACTGATGGCGGTCTCCAAGCAAAGATCGCACCAGAGTTCTCCTCTGAGTACAGCAGCAGAAACCGCCTGGTTACCGTGTCCTCCCTGTGCTCACTCGCTAACTGGGGACAGCCTGGGGACAGCTTGGCCTCATTGTAAATACCAGAGTAAAGGGGAAAGATACTTTTTCCATAAAGGCACTGGGCCAGTAGAACATATATAAGGGAAAAACACTGAAACTGAATCACCCCACCCCCCACATCATTCACAAAAATAGGGTCTACCTGGGGGTGTCTGGGTGGCTTGGTTGGGTAAGCTTCTGACTTGATTTTGACTCAGGCCATGATCTCGGAGTCAGGGGATGGAGCCCTGCCTCCCCTCGGATTCCCCACTGAGTGCAGCATCTGCTTTTCTCCCTCCTCCTCTGCCCTTCCCCAGCTCCACAAATCCTTTCTCTAAAACAAAGAAATAAATCTTTTAAAAAAATCAGGTCCATGTGTATTATAAATTCAACTATAAAAAAAGACCAAATATATACATATACATATATATGGAAGATTTTTTAAAAGTTTAAGCATTTATGAAAGAATACAGGAGAATGTATATATATGACCAAGAAAGGAAACCTACAAATTATAAAGGAAAAGAAAGATTCATTGGAATACATTCAAATTAAGAACTCTGGTTTAGGGGCTCCTGGGTAGCTCAGTTGGTTAAGCAACTGCCTTCGGCTCAGGTCATGATCCCAGAGACCCGGGATCGAGTCCCACATTGGGCTCCCTGCTCGGCGGGAAGCCTGCTTCTCCCTCTCTCACTCTCCCTACTTGTGTTCCCTCTCTCGCTGTGCTTCTCTCTGTCAAATAAATAAAATCTTTTAAAAATAAATAAAGAAATACATAAATACATAAATAAGAACTCTGGTTTATCAGAGTTCTGAACTTCTGCTTTAATAAGCAGTGGCAAGTGAAAAGCCAAGCGGACGTGAGAGAAGGTAGTTTCAACACACAGAACTAAGAAGAGGCTCACAAGCAGACCACACATAAAACCACCAAAAGTCAATAAAAAGAAATTCAACCAGAGAACCCAGTAGAGAAAAGGTCAAGACACCGGAACAGTGTCAAGAGACCTCTGAACGCACAGAAAATACTGAGTACCATTCATCAGGAGGGAAACCACAGTGACACGTCACTATACGCCCACCCGGATGGGGAGCATCAGGAAGACAGGTGACTCCAGTGCTGGGAAGAAGGTGGGGTGACAAGAGCTCCTGTGTCATTGAAGGGTATGCAAAATGCTACGGTCGCATCAGAAGCTGTTTGCAGTATTGACTGCTAAGGTCACTGTGTGGCCGCAAGATTCCAGTCTTGAGTAGGGAGTGCCTAGAAGTCATTACAGAACCCGGGCCATGTACAGAGTCACGTACGGGAACGCTCACGACAGCATCACTGGAGTGAGGCGAGGGTCCGCCACGAGTCAAGCCCATAAATAAGGTGTGGTGTGCTCACCCCAGTGGACATGAATCAGAGCTACACTGGAACACATGGATGGATTTCACAAAGACGGTACCGGGTGAAATGCACTCTGTGATTATATAAAGTTCAAAATCAGGCAACAAATAACGGTGTTTAGGGATTCACCCTCAAGTGGTAAAAATACTGAAAAAAAAACAACAAAAGCAAAGATGTGACAAGCATGAATATTAGGATAGTGGCTGCTTCTAGGGAGAGGCAAAGGGAGTAATCGGGGGGGGCACGCAGGAGTTTCTGGGTGCTACCAATAGTCTCTTTTTCACCTGAACATTCGTTTCATAATAATTTAAAAACGTACTGTTATCTTTTATGTATTTTTCTCTTTTTTACTTTATTTTTTTAATATCCACTTATTTATTTTAGAGAGACAGACAGAATGAGAGAGAGCAAGTGGGGGGAAGGGCAGAGGGAGAGAATCTCCAAGCAGATGCCCCACTGAGCATGGAGCCTCATGCGGGGCTCAATGTGAGGACCCTGAGATCATGACCTGAGCCAAAACCAGGAGCCGATTGCTCAACCAACTCGCCCAGGTGCCCCTTATGTATTTTTCTTACTTGTGTTATATTTCACACCTTTGTTTTTTTTATTTCTTTAAAGATTTTATTTATTTATTCATGAGAGACAGAGAGAGAGGGCACAAGTAGGGGATGCAGCAGGCAGAGGGAAAGGCAGACTCCCCGGGGAGTAGGGAGCCCGACAAGGGACTTGATCCCGGGACTCTGGGATTGTGACCTGAGCCGAAGGCAGATGCTAAACCAGCTGAGCCACCCAAGCACCCTTTCACAACTTCAATCTTTAAAAAGAAGAAAAAAAAGAGGAGCCTATTAGACAGACCTGGCTCATGCTTCTGAGGGCTTAACCCCCTTGTCTGATGGGCAAGAGGTGAAGACCTACGAAAATGTGGACATAAGGACCAGTCACAGGTTCATTTCATGATATGATACAGCATCTTTATCTCTCTCTTTCTGAAACCAAAGCAGTATTATTAGTGGACACATGATCTGCAGCAGAAGTGGCCCAGCACCCCAGCTGGGCAGTGAAGAGGATGTACCTCGCGTCCTGGCCACTGGCGCCCGTCTCCTCTCCGCGCGGCAGATGACCAGCCGCACCCATGTCCCCTCCACGTGCCGGGCACGGGCACTTTCAGCGCTCTGATCATAGCCCAGTACGTTGGGAAGCCCCTTTTCAAGCAAAGACATTTGTTTCTTAATCAAAACGACATGCAAATGTTAACATCTATTATGATCGTACTAGCTCATGGCAGTATAACAAACTGCCTTTCACGAGCTGAGAACGATGTGGCCATTCATGCAGAAGTTGCCTCATGGGGTAGAAATGAGACTGAAGAAGGACATGCTGTTCTTGGCTCCTGCCCTGCCTGGTCTCACCATCTCTCTCTCTGGGTCAATAAATGATTCATGCAGCGCCTGGGTGGCTCCATCCGTGAAGCCTCTGCCTTCGGCTCAGGTCATGATCTCAGCGTCTGGGGATGGAGCCCCACGTTGGGCTCCCTGCTCAGCTGGGAGCCTGCTTCTCCCTCTCCCTCTGCCCCTGATTGTGATTTCTCTCTCTCAAATAAATAAATTAAATCTTTAAAAAAATGCTTCATTACTTGTTTACAAAATGTAATAATATTATGTCAACTTCATTTGCTAAATTAATATTCATAACAATGTCATTACATCTAGAAACAATGATGAGAATTCCAAATGTGAATGAGGGATCACAGCCAATCATGAATTAAGCGAACTGTTCACAGCCAGATTACTTCAAAGGCAAATTAGTTTTAAAACATTGTCAAAGCATGCGCCTGGGTGGCTCAGTCAGTTAAGCATCTGCCTTCGCTCAGGCTATGATCCCCGGATGCTGGGGATCCCCCCATGGGCTCCCTGCTCAGCAGACAGTCTGCTTCTCCTTCCCCTTGTTCATGTGTATGTGGTCTCTCTCTTTCAGTCTCTCTCTCTCCCTTTCAAATAAAAAAATAAAATATTTTTTAAAAATCATCAAAATATTTATAGCAAAAATTTACATTTAATGTAGCCTTCTATTCATTTTAATGGCATAGGTTAAGGACTCAGAAAGCAAGAGTTCTTTGGGTGTTTGAACAGGCCTGACTGGTGTCCTGAGTCCACAAAGACGGGCCACTGGAGCCGTCAGTAAACCCAGCTCTTCGCACAATGACCAAAACAGTGTTGGTCTTTCTTACACCGAAATCACACTTGGGGGCCCAACTTGCGCGATTATGAGCGAAGGTTCCAGAGTCAGACTACCGGGGTACGAACCTTCGCTCCATACTTGACTGTGTGTCTTGAGGCAAGTCAGCCTCTCTGGGCCTCATTTCCCTCATCTGTACAATAAGGAGCCTAATAGAACCCACTTCAAAAGCTTTGGAGAAGTCACTGAGTTAATGCATGGACAACACAAGTAAACAGTCGGGTACACAGCAAGTGTTGAATAAATGTATACTATTCATGGAAATCTAGATCTGCTGGGTCCCCATCCCCCAGCCTTACTGTGTAAGCATTCTTAGGGCTTTCCAAAGGGAGCCTGCACCAGGGGGACAGAGACGCTCCTTCTACCATGTTCCTCAGGATGCAGCGAGGGTGCAGGAGGCGGGGGGTGGGAGGGAGGCAGATCTTGGAGGGTGTTCAGGGCAGGGCACGGCGGGGAGCTAAGCAGAGAGCTAGAAATCCAGGGCACAGACCCGACTCTCCCAGTGCAACACTTCAGTCTGTTGGCTCTCCAGTAGTTTCCAGCCCCCCTGTGGTGGGTGATTTATGCCTGCAGAGAGAAAAAGGGGAATTTCTGCAGAACTACATGATTAATTAATCAACAACTGAGCAGTTGACCTGCAGCAAAAGGATGTTTCCTGCAGAGGAATCAATTACTTTAATGCCAGTTTAGTGTTTTATAGGCCCTTAAAAGATCAACACAATTCTTTATAAACATCCACTTTGTTGTGGGGAAATGAAGGGAGGGAGAGAGAAAAGGAGCAAGGAAGGAAAACCTAGAACCAAAGAATTTGTAGTGTGAGCTCATGTGTGAAGGAAAGAAACCAGACTCCACTTTTGTGAATGTTCTGGGTATAAATACGTAGAAAAAAGGCTTAAAGAGTGCCCAAGACGTTTTCCACATTCCCACCTCTGTTGGCAGGGGCAGACTGTCCTCAGGGGCTGTGGTGGGAGTCCACAAGGGAGTGGGGGCATCAGGGGCTCGCAGAGGCGCCTTGCCCCCATGGAAAGGGAGCAAACTTTGGTGCATCAGCGGGGTCCCCTGAACCTCCAGCTGAACTCATGCATCCACACCCCAGGGCAGGTCCCACAACGCAGAGGTGGCTGTGGAAGTTAACAGTGAGGGATTCTTTCCAGGAGAAAAGCAGCCCACCATGCACCTTACAGGCTGACGAGCAGCACCAGGCAAAGAAGGCAGGAAAGGGGCCTGCGGGCTAGAGACCCACTTGGCCGTGACAGTCCCCCCAGAGCAAGCCCATCTTCACACCAGTATCCCGCAGAGCACCCAAGAGGCTAGAACTATGACAGTGACCTGCACTCCCTCTGCCTAGCGTTCAAGATGCATGATGTCTGCAGGCCGCGGGAGCCTCAGTAGCCCTTCCTCAGCAGTGTGTCTGTCCCATGCAGTCCGACGAGCTAGGGTCGCCCAGTAGCCTGCCCCTCCACTAGCCTACTGCTCTTCCCGCAGATGTGCCTCGAACATTCACTCATCAGCACCGTGCCCTCAGCACTACACTCAAGGATGAATGAGAGACGGGTTTGGGGTCTATGACAGCAGGAGGAGCAGGGCACGTGGGACGCACGGGGAGCGCCCCTGACCCCGCCTGGAGGGAAAGAGCAGTCAGGAGGTGATTATCCCTAGGGCAGAGCCTGGGAAAGAGGGAAACCAGGAGAAGGGTAAGGACCGATGTGGATGAAGGGGGATGAACGTCCGCACACCCGTGACCCCTGCTGCCAAGGCGCCAGATGCCGAACCTCGCTGACGGCTGGCTGGACTGTGGTCTCTACCACACACCACAAGGGGCATCACCCCACTGCTCTCTGGCCCCAGCATTGTTTGAGCTCCGTCTGAATACATATGTGGCTAGGGGCAAACGAGGCTGGTCCCTGATACAAGCCTGTAGAAGTACAGCCGCCTAAGAAGCTGCGGGTTCTGCTGTCGGGAGGCTCCGTTGAGAATGAGCAACGATCAAGTAAAGCTGCCCACACACGCTCTGGGCGGTGGTCCTGTGTAGTCCATCCCAGAACCTGGAAACTTTATATGCAATATACTTGTCTTGGCATCTTAATATATATTTTCTTCCCTGCCCTTCCCACTCACTCATGTCTACCTTCCCTGTGGCACGGGTCATGCTTTGTAATATCAAACGGACTCCAACAGATTTCCCAATCTGCTTTATCTATCTATCTATCTATTTATTTATTTATTTCTTAGTTATTTATTTGGGAGAGAGCATGCGCATGAGGAGGGGGAGGGGCAGAGGGAAAAGCAGGCTCCCCACATAGCAGGGAGGGAACCCGATGCAGGGCTTGATCCCAGGGCCCCAGAATCACTACCTGAGCTGAAGGTAGACACTTAACCAACTGAACCACCCACATGCCCCAAATCTTTTTTTAAAGAACAGATGGAACATGAGTCTAGATCTGGGCATTCAGATGCCCAAGAACAGAAGGAAGTTAGGGAATCTTTTTCTTTCCCCTGACAAGCACCCATTGAACATCTTCTCTGTATAAGATGTTGTGCTAGGGATGCCTGAGTGGCTCAGTCGGTCCTGCGTTCGAGCCTCGTGTCCGGCTCCTTGCTCAGCAGAGAGCCTGCTTCTCTCTCTGTTTGCTGCTCCCCGTGCTTGCATGCTCGCTCTCTCTCTCACACACACAAATAAATAAATAAAATCTTAAAAAAAAAAGATGTTGGGTTAAATACTAAGTGGAAAGCAAGTACAATAGACAGTATCTCTCAAGACATGGACAGTCAGAAACCGTAAGACCATTTTACAAAAGGGAATGAGCAGAACAAGGCAGAAACAAGTAACAAATGACAGATAGGCATTCAGAGAAAGAAAAGGTCATTGCCAGAGAGACAACTAGAACATTCCCCCAAAGCTGAAAGAGCAAACTTTAACTGAGGTCTTAATGGATGAGATTCCACAGGTGCAAAAATTATCCTAAAGATACAGTATTCCTGGGGCCGAACACCAGCTAACAAAGCAAATTCTTGCTGCATCATTACAGAGCCAAAGTTGAAGCAGAGAAAATGACATAAAAATAGTAGGGATTATGGGGCGCCTGGGGGGCTCCCTCAGTTCAGTGTCTGCCTTCAGTTCAGGTCATGATCCCGGGATCCTGGGACCGAACCGCAGAGCAGGGAGCCTGTTTCTCCCTCTGCCTGCAGCTCCCCCTGCTTGTGCTCTCTGTCTCTCTCTGACAAATAAATAAATAAAATCTTTAAAAAAAAATAGTAGGGATTGGATTAGCAAATACCCAGCCTCCACGGCTTGTCAGAGACAACTGCTGCCAGGAGCACCCACTCAGGACAGCTGCGAGCAGAAATGCCCACAGATCCCAGGTGCGCACAGTAGGGACATCTGCACATCACAGGTGGGTGCTCTAAACCTGAGCTCTTCGAGTATTTTAAATGTACAATCACAGGTGTTGGCGAGGACGCAGGCAAGAAACGGGAACCGTGGTGCACTGTGGGTAGGAATGCAAACAGGCACAGCTGCTGTGGAGTGGACAACAGGATGGAGTGTCCTCAGAAAGTTAAAAATAGAGCTACTGGGCACCTGGGTGGCTCAGTGGGTTAAAGCCTCTGCCTTCGGCTCAGGTCATGATCTCAGGGTCCTGGGATTGAGGCCCACATCGGGCTCTGCTCAGCGGGGAACCTGCTTCCTCCTCTCTCTCTGCCTGCTTGTGATCTCTCTCTGTCAAATAAATAAATAAAATCTTTAAAAAATATATTTAAAAAAGTATACCTACCCTATGATCCACTAATTCCAATCCTGGGAATTTTCCCAAAGAATATGAAAACACTAATTCAAAAAAATATGTAGACCCCTATGCAGTCAAGTGCTTTGTTATTTATTATTATTTATAATAGCCAAATTATGGAAGTGGTCCAAGTGTCCATCAGTAGATGAATGGATAAAGAAGATGTGGTATATACACAATAGACTATTACTCGGTCATGAAAAAGAATGAAATCTTGCCATTTGCAACAACATGGATGGAGCTAAAGGATATAATGCTCAGTGACACAGTAAGTCAAAGACAAATACCATCTGATCTCACTCATATGTGGAATTAGAAGCACCACAAGCAGGGGCACCTGGGTGGCTCAGTTGGTAGGCGTCTGCCTTCGGCTCAGGTCATGATCCCGGGATCCTGGGATCGAGCCCAGCATCAGGCTCCCTGCTCAGCAGGAAGCCTGCTTCTCCCTCTCTCACTCCCCCTGCTTGTGTTCCCTCTCTCACTGCCACTCTCTCTCTGTCAAATAAATAAATAAATCCTTAAAAAGAAAAAGCAGCAGCAACACAAAGAGAAAAAAAAAAAACACCCAGACTCTTACATACAGAGAACTGAATGGGAGCTGGGGATTAAGACTACACTTACTATGATGAGTACTGAGTATTGTACAGAATGCTGATACACCTGAAATTAATATAACACCGTATGTTACTGTACTTGAATTTTTTACAATGGTTAAAAAAAAGAAAGAAAAGTATGGCTCACCCCCACAACCACCTTGCTCTGATTGCACAGAAGCTGCCATTAAAATTTGACCTGTTGGGGCACCTGGGTGGCTCAGTTGGTTAAGCATCTGATTCTTGGTTTCAGCTCAGGTCATGATCTCAAGGTCATGAGATTGAGCCCCATGTGGGGTTCCACACTCAGCAGAAGAGTCTGCTGGAAATTCTCCCTTTCCCTCTGCCTCGGCCCGTCCCCCACCACTTGCATGTGTGCACTCTCTCTCTCTTGAATAAATAAATAAAATCTTAACAATTTGACCTGCTCGTAATTTTCCTATTGAGACACAATACACTGACCAGAGAACATCAGTGTCTTGGTCTTGAAAGGAGCTAAATTTTTCATTATAAATGAATAAAATCATGTGCTAGATTCCTTATGCATCTCTGGGGAAATTGAGCAATAAGAATCCATGCCAGAGAAACTGATCCATTCTGGGTATGCTGAGTCTAGGAAGCTAAGGGTACAAGGCAAAGCAAATTCACCACAGTAAATGGCATGAGCACTCTGCCTTCAACAGAGCACTCAGCAATGAAAAGAAGGCTCAAAATAATGAATTCATGCACAGAGAGGCTGAGGTATTTTTTTTAAAAAACTAGTGTAATCTGATTTCAGTTAAACATAGAAATAAATCCTGGTAACTACAGTTACAATACATGATAAAATTACTATAAATCTTGGAAGAAGAGTTACACAATTCTAAAATGATAATTTGATGAGAATATATTGGGGAAAAACTTCACAACATGCCAAAACCAGGAGATTGAAAAGGGAGGTGCTGTCAGAGTATAATTTTTTCACATTTCACAGGGAAAGTCGAGACATTGATTCATTTATGAAGATTGATAGGTTAGGAAATGTAAATTTAATATATATATTTTTTAAAAAGGTAACTATAGACTGACTTCCAGCTCAGATGGAGAAATAGAGACTAGATTTACCTCCTGCATGAACCAACTAAGAAAACAGACAAACTCTATAAAATGATGGTGTTCAAGACACTGGAAGGCAGGCAACGAAGGATGGTGATCTCTGAGAGGCAGAACACAAACAAACATGAGTCCAACATTGGCCTACCTTCCTGTCTTCAGAGAGTTTCCAGACCATGGCTCAGAGAGAGGGGAGAGGGGCGGGGGGGGAGAATGGGGGCAGAGCCCCATGGTCTCCCTGAGTCGAGGACACAGAAATGGGAGTACAAGAGGGCAAAGAAAGCTAGTGTTCACAGGACCAAGTGCCAAGTGCCAAAGACGAGAGAGTTGTACACAGAAAGAGCTCGGAGATCTACAGAAAGTCCTCCTCCAGGCATCAGCTAAGTACTGACCCACTCCTACGTGTGAAAAAACTAAGGCTGGGGAAAGAAACTCAAGAAAAGCTTAGAAAGAACAATGCCTGGAGGTTTCACAATGACAGCTGTTCTTACCAGCCAAAGTGAGAACTCATCGTAAATCACAGCAGCTGAGTAGAGTATGCAGAAGGTCTCTGTCACTACTGGGGGAGAATTCTCCCCAGATTAAATGCTGCTCTGTCCCCCTAACAAATATTAAAAGAAGCCTGGAAAGTATCTAACTGGTAACTTAACCACATCCCAAAATAAAGCTCAATAATATTTAGAGGAAATACAAAACTATCCAGGACCCAGGAAGATAAAATTAAATGTCTGGCATCCAATCAAAAATTTAAAAGTATGCAAAAAAGCAGGAAAATATAATCTATAGAATAAGGAGAAACATCTATGAACTGAAACTGATCCAGAAATCACAAAAATGATAGAATTGATGGACATGGCTGTAAAAATATGTGTTTTAATTGTATTTCATAGGATCAAAAAGAATCCTTTCCCGGGGGGCGCCTGGGTGGCTCAGTTGGTTGGGCGACTGCCTTCGGCTCAGGTCATGATCCCGGAGACCCGGGATCGAGTCCCACATCGGGCTCCCTGCTCGGCGGGAAGCCTGCTTCTCCCTCTCTCACTCCCCCTGCTTGTGTTCCCTCTCTGGCTGTGTTTCTCTCTGTCAAATAAATAAAAATCTTTAAAAAAAAAAAAGAATCCTTTCCAGGATACACTAATCTAGAACCCTCAGAATCCTTTCCTAATGTGCTGATTTAGAACACTCAGAATCCTTTCGTGAACATGCTGATCTAGAACCCTCAGAATCCTTCCCTGTACATGCTGATCTAGAACCCTCAGAATCGTTCCCTACATACATTGATCTAGAACTCTCAGAATCCTTTCCTGCACATGCCAATCTAGAACTCTCAGAATCCTTTCCCACATACACTGATCCAGAACCCTCAGAATCCTTTCCCACACAATCTAATCTAGACCCCCAGAATCCTTTCCTACATACACCATTCCACCCCAGAGCAGACACCTGAAGACTGTGCTTTCTGGACTCCCCTGCCAGGTGGTTCTGTACTAGAAGGTGCTGAAAGGAGATAGGAAAGCTGGAGGCAGAGAAAGATGGTCCTCATATGATGGTGGGGGTGTGGCAGCTGAGTAGCGGGGTGTCTATGGGCTCCAGGCAACACCATGTTCTCGTCTGCACATCCAGCCCCAGAGGCAGATGGGCTTCCTGAAACAGCCAGAGTTTGAATTATTCCTTCTTCCTCTTTCTGCTCTCCCACTGTGGCAAGACCTTTGTTACCAAATTCCCTCTCTTTAAAAACCTGGAGTAGTTTTTGCTCCCCCCCTAAACTAATGCTCAGTTCCTAACAGCCTAATAAAAGGACCCAAAGATAGGAATCAGGATTGGTTACTGGAGTTGCCTTGGCTCGACTGCTGTGACTTGCTCAAGGCCAGTGGGAGATGCGATACTGGTGTCCGTGCTATGTGGTGGCCAATTGACACCTAAATTATCACCATGGGCTGCTTGGGAGGAAGTGCTATGGAAGGCAAGGCTTGATGAGAACCAGTGTGGCCTAACCAAGCGTTTGGGTGGGAATGATGAACATAAAAGGCTCTGGACAGGCTGGCTCCTTCTGAACACCAAGTTCCCAGGGAAAATGACAAGCTCCAAGCTTTCCTATCTCAGCTGATGTTGAGGCTAGAGACCCATAAAGACTTTCCAATTGTGAAAGAGAACCTCATGTCTCTCACAGCCACAGAGCCAATCTACTAAAAACCTCAGATCTGATCATGTAGGTTGCAGAATTATAATTAACAGCCTCCCTGGGGCTCTTCTGTAGCCTGTGATCTAGAACCAATCAACCAACCAAGCTGCTGTTCTAGGTCTTGGGTATTGAGGCACACGAGACCAGCAGGTCTCCCACCCACAGAGAAGTCCATGTGTGGATCTGAGGAAAAGCATTCCCAGCAGAGGGAACAGTAAGTGGGAGCCCTGGCAGGAAGCCAGCATGGCAAGTATGAGGGCTAGGGTCAGACCAGAGCAAACAAAGAGGAGCATGGAGGGACAGGACCCCAGAGAGACCAATGAGGACTTCCTTCATTCTGGGACATCCTGGTTTAATAGAAGTCAGCTGCAGGTGCTAAGCTGGTGCTAGATCTGTAGAACTGACTACCCAGAGTCCACATAGACACCTGGGTTCAAGGCCACAGCCCCCAGGAAGGCTATCATTACTTCAAAATGGGTGTGGGATCAGGGTCCTGAGGCAGCCCACACTTCTGACCTACTGGGTAAAAATTCGGGGGTTTCTATGGCCCCCTCAGCTCTCAGGAAAGATCTACATCTCTGATGACAGTTGCACATTAAGTGTACAAATCAGGACCAGCCACATGAAGAGCGACATAAAACCAGGTCTGAGAGCATCCATATCCTCTCCCCAGGGACTCAGGGTATGTACCCAAGCAGGGAAACTCGCCTGAGCCTCCGTGTCCACAGTGTCTCCTGGGGTTTTTTCACCATGGCACGGCTGATTGACTCATGGGCCACATGGATGAACTGTGTCTTCAACAACCCTCTCCTCCGCCAAGGGCAGGCTGACCTTCATGGCTCACAGCCCGACCCTGTAATCACGTGGCAGGTGTTTCTGAGGTGGCCTGTCCCCATCCTGAGTCATCCTGTTAGTATAAACTATCAAGATCCACCACAAAAAACAATGGCATTCCCCTCACTTGGGAAATCCTAAGGGTTTAGGAGCTCTATGCTAGGAATCTGGGACAAAGACCAGAGGAACTCTTCCTCATAGAACACAAGCAGAGTATCACATTCTGAGTTAAATTTCAGAAAGAGCATTGCAGCTGCTCCATAGAGGGATGGACTGTAGGTGTGACAGTGGTGCCTATGGTGGCCTTCTCACCACACGGTCCTGAGAAGACACCATTTTCCAAACCAGGTTCTTCTCTGGCCTCCGCATTGATTCTGGGAGCTACATATACCCTAGTAACAAGTCATTTCTGCTCAGGTTCGCTGGGATTGGTTTCAGTAGTTCTCTACCAAGAACACTGAGCATTGCATGTCTTTCTACCATTAGGTTCCCATGGTCTCTGTTCCATAGAACAGAATGCAGCTGACCCCCTGTTCCTCAGTCATCAGCTGACCCCCCATTCCTCAGTCATCAGCTGACCCCCCGTTCTCAGTCATCAGCTGAGCCCCCGTTCCTCAGTCATCAGCTGAGCCCCGGTTCCTCAGTCATCATGTTCCACTTCCAGACACCGGGCTGGCGGTCAGTCCCATGTCCCCTCTTTGCCCAGTCAACGGTGGCTCAGAAGGCAGGATCACATAACACAAACATCATTGTTAGGACCTCCTGGGCCTAAATTATTACAGGTAGGGTGGATATCCCAAACTTTGCTTCCTACAAGTACAGGGAATGAAGATAGCCAGGGAAGAGAATGCATGAATTTCAAGAAGGGTTGTAGCATTTGCTGAGAATAGGAAGGATTCAGGCCAAGTCACATCAGAGGGATCTGATAGGAGGTGGTAGGGGGTGGGGGGGAGGAGAGCATGGGCCTGACTGGGAACGGGGAGGCCCTATGATGGAGGCTGGAACACTCAGCAGAAAGGTTCAACTTGCCAAGAAAACAGGAAACTACCAAATCTTTGTATGGACAAGGGTAGAAGGAAGTACGTCTCAACAGTGGTAGCAAGTAGATTAGAGTGATGCTGATGGTGATGGACAGAAAGAGAGAGAAACATTTTTATAATAGGCTTCAGTAGTTTACCCTCTGTGGGAAATGGAAGAGAAACGAGTCATGATTATACTCGCAAAATTCAAAGTCATTTCTGAGAGACAGCTGTATGCCCCAAAGTTATAAGCAACCAATGCATGAATGTCCCATGAAAAAGAACCATTGGTTTCACGCCGTGTCCTCCCTGCTTGTTGCTGAGGTACCAGAGGCCACAGCCAGGCGAGCTGATGGCATGTACGCTCAAATCTAATCAACGGCTTCCTCTCCTTGATGGAAAATGGTGCATTTTTGCTGACTAAGTCCCCTTTCCCCAATATGGCAAATTTCTTTTTCTCAACACACATGCATGCTGTTCAAGAACCCCTTCTCCCTCTTTCCTCTTATGCAACTTGTGCTTCATTTCTGCAGGACAATGTCCCTCCCTTTGCCTTCCTTTTTTCCATGTATGAGCCAAGGAACCGTGAGCCCCGTCACAGGCAGCATGCAGAAGGGCCGAAGGACGTCCATATGAGGAGGAAGGAAGGCGGGGCATTTGGAAGTGAGATTTCATGTGCTGAAGAACCCCCAGCCTCAGTCTGGAAGCCTGAGGAAGGACCCACGTTTCCCTGCAGACTCTCCACCACGGCACGCATCTATACATTCATCCTTCCTTAATAATCCTATTTTCCCACAGTTGTCATCATTCAGTAAAAATGAAAACCTTCCTTAATCAATTTCAGGCATGAGAGATTAAATTACTTACATCAGTGCTACCGGCGCAAGGGAAATGGGTTTTCGTGGGGGGTTTTTTACAAATTTTTCTTGCAAATCTACAACATGGCATCAATATTCTGAAGTTTAAAGGACTTTTGTGGGTCAGCCTGGGGACCCAGTTGCGTTTATAATGGCATTTTTTATGAGAAAGTACCTGAGTTAAGCATCTGCCTTTGGCTCAGGTCATGATCATGGAATCCTGGGATCAAATCCCGCTTTGGGCTCCCTGCTCAGCGGGAAGCCTGCTTCTCCCTCTCTCACTCCCCCTGCTTGTGTTCCCTCTCTCGCTGTGTTTCTCTCTGTCAAATAAAATCTTAAAAAAAAAAAAAAAAAAGTGCATTAGATCCTCAAGCAAACAGATTTTCAGGCCGATTTCTGGATGCAGTTTTTTAAAGTCGAACACTGTTTAACACCTAATAAAATATTCTAATGAGAAATATGAAGTTATATAATTATTTTAAGTATAGTAACGGAGAACTCCAACACGCATGTTTAACGCATGAGACTTCCTTTTCTCACCGCTTAATTGGTTCTGGGAAGCAGCCAGTTCTTTCTTTGTTGTTCTAAAGCTGTCGTTATGAATTCTGTTAGCTCACAGGGTAGAAAAAAGACAAGCTGGAAGTATGGGTTCTGCTGCGTAAGTCTTCTAAATATATTATTAATGCTCCTTAAATTATCTTTGAGGCTGGGCGTCTCTCTCAGTTTAGACCATCTTCTCACTTGGTTTTAGCAGGATGGTCCTAGTTTTGTTGTTCACATAGCCAGATGCAGCTGCATTTATTTACATTTTTTAAATGAATGAAACTCCCAGCTTGTTGACATATCGGAGAGTCTCAAAGTGCCCCATTTACAGCCATCCTCCCTGACATCCGCAGGGAGAGGGAGGGAGTGGGGACGGGGGTGGAATTAGCCCCACTTTGCCGCAGAGCTGATTTTCAAGAGAAAGACACGAGTGGAAATAAAAAGTTTCAAAAGCCTTAATTCAGGAGTGACACAGAAGAGACTATTTTGGTTGCCTTTCAAGCTTCCAACTGAAATTCCAAGACGAGGCCAGGAGACAAAAACCAGAAGAGCACAAGAGAAAGGAAATACAGGGGTATTTCCATTGTAGACTCCTGTAGGCTAGGGCCCCCCTCACCCCAGGAACCGGATTCTCCTGTTTCGAACTTCCGCCTACGGAGAAGGAAGCAGACATCCTGCAGCCATGATACGCCCATGCAGGCCAACTTCCAATGTGTGATTTCAATAGTCTTCAAGCACTGGCTGGTGTCTCCTAAGAGCACAGGGCACAGAAGTGAATACAACTCTGGCACTCTTCGAGTGGCTTACAATCTGGAGAGAGAGCAAGCAGTTACAATATACAGCATAGTCGACGCTAGCAGAAGAGGGAGCAGAACAGTGTGGAAAGGCAAAGTGGGGACTGATGAATTCCAAGTTAGTGCCTTAGGGAAAGCTACCTGGAGAGGTGGGTCTGAATGGGAAGTGAAGAGGATCCCGTGGACGGCCAAGCGAAAACAGAGGCACGAATGGCGCAAGGTGCTGTGGAGAGGGTCAGGGACATAGACACAGCAGGCAAGGAAGCTGGAAAGACAGGTTGGGGCTGCATCCAAGAGGATCTTGAGGCCACAACCAGGAGTCGAACCAGACCCTTTGGGCCAAGAGAGCCACTGAAGATTTTGAGGGAGTAAAACTATCTGACCTCTGTCATAAGAAGACCATCCATGTGACAATGGAAAAAATGGGCTGAAAATCTGATTGTCAAGAAGCTATTGAGATATCCAGAGTAGCATTACTAGGATGCAAGTTAGAGCAGAACCATGGCCTTGGATGGGGGACCTCAGAGGAAGAATGCACAAGGGTTGGTCTTTGTTTATTTGGATGTCAGGAGGCACTGGAGTCTAGAGAGAGCAGAGCACAAGCGGGGGAAGCCGGCCGAGCTCCCAGCCCCAGTGACAACAAGGGTAGAAGTCCCAGGAGCCATGTGCCACAGAGAAGTCATCGTCCAAGACGTGGTGAGAGCCAGTTATGTTCCTGGGAGCTAACCAAGAGACATGGGGCTTAAAAATCCCCCCAAACCAAAGCTCTTTGGTATGGCCACCTGCTGTAGCTCCACCATACCAAAAGAGAAGTTTAAGGATGGATCAAGCCCCTAGTTCCCTTCCACACATCTGCTCATAAACAGTTCAGGACATACACCTCCTCTCTGCCACTCAGTCGTGGGGCAGACAATTCCCATGTCCATGAGACTCTCATGGGATGAATTAAGTACAAAACAAATTCAGGAGTTTGGCAAAGTCAAGGTTGCAGACTTCCCCCTCAATTAACATGTCTCATTTCTGTCCTTAGATCTGCTCTTCTCCCTGCCCCAGATCCCCTGCTGTCATTGAAGGGACCAAGTCCCTTACACGACTTACAGGGGACACTGACCATGAGTAGTCATTCCCAGCCCATCAGGTCAACTGAAATTGTTCGAGCATCTCCCTGAACCCCAAAATAGACGGTTGTGATTGTTGCTGTATCTGTTGTTGGATCACCATGCACTTATAGTGCCTTTTTTTCCACATGTTGGCTCATTCATGCCTCCCCAAAACCTGTGAGGAAGACACTATTTTGCTCCCCGAGATTCTCACACTCAGAAACCCCTTGCCGCTCTCTCTCGGGACTAAGTCAGGCCCATCTTCCTGGGTCTCTCTCCGGCCGGGTCTCTCTCCTGCCTGGAGTGCAGCTTACCTGATTCACCTGGCCCATAATTCCGCCTCCCACCATGCCCCTGGTCAGGCTTTCCTGCTAGCAATCCCTGCCTTCAAGCCAACAAGACGGCAACAACCTGCCCCGTTTCTGTAAGGTTGCTCTCCCTCCATCTCTGCCCCGTGACTCTTGAGCACTTGAAGAGTCTGCATGACAAAGAGTGCACCATATGCGCCATGTTCTGGTGGCTTAACCAACAGAACTGTGTTCTCCTCCAGTCTGGTGGCCAGAAGTGTGAAATCGAGGTGTTGGCAGGGTTATGCTCCCCCTGAAGAAAGGGATATCCATCCTGGCCCCTTCTGGCCACTGGCGCCCCCTGGCTCGAGCTGCAGCACTCAGATGTCCGCGCCTGTTGTCACGTGGCCTTCTCCATGTGTGTCCCTCCTTTCATGTGGCACGTGGAATCACCTCTTCTTACAAGGACACTGGCCATGCTGAATTAGGGCCCATCCTGGTGGCCTTGTCTTACCTTCATCACATCTACAAAGGCCCTATTTCCAGGTGAGGTCCCATTCTTTGGTCCTAGGGATTGGGATTTCAACATTATCTTTCCGGGAGGCACAGTTCGGCCCATAGCAGATGGGTTCTGAAGCACAAGCTGGTGGGCGCCTTTGACTGCCTCATTTCTGAGAAGGCCGAATCCCCAAAGCATGTTGCCTGCAACTGGTAAGGACCTACCAACACAGCAGCCGCACCTGCCACCGAGGGACCCACACGGGGAGTTCCCAAGAAGCCAACCTCCCAGATCTTTCCGTTGCAGATGCTGTCTTACCTGGGAGCCCATATCCCAGCCCCCCCCCAATAGCTGTGAGAAGGCGGGAAATGTGGCAGGTCACGTTTGCGCGAGGTTTCGCGAGGCTCAGGGGGAGGACACTGCCTACAGTGACAGCATGTCATCATGGAAGCTATATTTCAATTCTGTCATTCCGGAAGATGACACCACATTCACGCTGGTCTCACAGCTGGCCTTTTCCAGGTTTGCTCTCCTGAGGCCGTTACTGCTACCAAAACTTCCAGGAAGGAAAACTCATCTCTGTTCTGAGTAGCAGACTCGCTACTCGGGCATTCCAAACTGGCAACTGATATTTTTGTCTTTTATATATATATATAGAATGGAGGGACAAAATCTGGTGACATCTCTAGACAGATTGAAGATCTAAAATTCTTAAATCTCCAACCCTAGGGTGCCTGTGTGGCTCAGTGGGTTAAAGCCTCTGCCTTCGGCTCAGGTCATGATCTCAGGGTCCTGGGAACAAGGCCTGCATGGGGCTCTCTGCTTAGCAGGGAGCCTGCTTCCTCCTCTCTCTCTGCCTGCCTCTCTGCCTGCTTGTGATCTCTCTCTGTCAAATAAATAAATAAAATCTTTTTTTTAAAAAATCTCCAACCCTAAACTATAGCGCATTACTGCCCGGCCCCACCAAATCAACTCAGCCTTTCAGTTAACGAGCTCCACCACCTTAGAGACCAACCGTCCTGACTCCTCCACGGGCACAGTGAGACCCTCGGTCACCTGGCTTAACCACGCCCATACCTTAGATCCAATCCCATGTCACTCACCTGTTTATTCCCTCAACAATAACTAACCATCTACTATCTTCTTAGTGGGCATTACAGATTGAACTGCGTCCCCCAAAAAGATATGTACCCATAGAAACTGTACCCAGTGCCCAGGAATGGAACCTTGTTAGGAACTGGGATCTTCCCGGGTGGGATGAAGTTAAGACTAGGCCTGCCGAATTAGGGTGGGCCCTAATCCCATCTGACTAGTGTCCTTATCGGAAGAGAAGAGTCAGACACAGACAGGGGTGGAGGTGGGGGGGGGGACACGGGTGACAACCGTGAGGCAGGACCGCAGTGAGAAGCCTCCAGGTGAGGGACGTGCCCGGGACCCACGGCAGCACCCAGCGCTAAGAGGAAGGTGTGAGGCAGCTTCTCCCGAGCGTGTGTGGCCCTACCAACTCCTTGGCCTTGAACTTATACCTCCAGAACCATGAGAGAATTTCTGGGGCATTAAGCCACCAGCTTGGGGATTTCTTAGGGCAAGCGCAGGAAGCAAACAGCAGGTGAACCCCTCGGGGTAATCAGATCAAGGCCCCTTTCTCCTCCTAATACTTTAATCCCCCCTGACCCCATGACTTTGCAAGTATCACCCTCCATTTGCAATGGCCTCTTCTCTACTCTCCTGTAGGGAAATCAGTGAGATCTAACCTCTGCCTGGAGCCCTATTTCAGGTCCCTGTGTTCCTTGAAGTTCCCTGGACGATTCCAGCCCACGTAACACTCGCCTGGATAGCCTAGGATCATATTCACTATACAAACAATACCACATAGTCCCTGTGCCATGTTGCCTTTACCACCACTTCCTATCTATGTATCTTCCTGAGCCTCAACTTCCTCCTCTATAAATGAGAATAATGGCACTCAAAGCCCAAAGGGTTTGCGACGCTCACATAAGATGCCGACTGAGTCCCATAAAGCGGCTAAACGGTGCACCTGATCCGTTTGAAGTCTTCAGTAGAGCATTCGGCATATAACAGGTACAATTAGGTGGTGGTCTTCCTGCCCCTCCTGTTACTATTGGCTCAAGTGCTTTAGTTTTATCTCCAAAACCAGGTCATTTGAGAGGCTTTGAAAACACAAATACTATTATCTGCCATTGTAACCAGGATAGGTGGATTCTAGTCCATTTAACTTAGCAAGCTGTAACTCGATAAACACTGCTGGTCGACCCTGGGCTGCAGGCTAGACCTCAAGCCCAGAGTCCAAGCACTCAACCCACCGCCACTGCCACCACCCAGGTGAGAGGCTCTGTCCCCTCTCTCCTGGATGACTGCAAGAGCCTCCGCTGGTCAGCGGTCAGCGTTTCCACCTTGCACCTGCTGGCCAATTTCCAGCACAGCAGGCAGGGGGTACCCTTATAACTTGTCACACCACGTCACCCCTCCTCCTTGGATCTTCCATCGGTGCCCATTTCCGAGGGAGACCCAAAGCCCTTACCTGCTCCAGACCCTCCCTCTGCAGCTGCAGAGCCTCTGTCCCCGCTGTTCCCCACCTACTAGGTGCTCTCCTAGGTGCCACTCCCTCCTACAGGAGAGGCCGTTCGGGTCCACGCCAGCCCACAGTCCCGACCCCTGTGCCCTTGTCCACCTGGTCTTCTTGCAACAGACCTTAAAAGCACATGTTTTCGGGGCGCCTGGGTGGCTCAGTTGGTTAAGCGACTGCTTTCGGCTGAGGTCATGATCCTGGAGACCTGGGATTGAGCCCGGGATCAAGCCCTGCATCAGGCTTCCTGCTCGGCGGAAAGCCTGCTTCTCCCTCTCTCACTCCCCCTGCTTGTGTTCCCTCTCTAGCTGTGTTTCTCTCTGTCAAATAAATAAATAAAATCTTAAAAAAAAAAAAAGCACATGTTTTCATTTTGCATCTACCCTCCACCCCTCTTATAGGAATAGAGAAATTAGGAGGAGGTTTCTTTGTCTTTTTCATTCTGCGGCCCAAGTATGTTTGGCACATGGTGGGCAGTAGGCATTTGTGGAGGGAATGAAGTCCCTCTCTCCTTGTTTATTTACACCAAACCCTCTCCCTGCTGTCCCCAGTCATCTGGACGTCTCCCGGTCCAAACCTCACATGTGTATTCTCCACAGTGCAGCTAACAGAATACTCGGAAATTTTCAGTCTGATCAGTGTCACACCCCTGCTAAAACTCCTCAACTGTTTCTTGTTACTTTCAGGATAAAAACCAAAGTTCGCACTTGGCCTTCACAACGGGTCCCAACCCACCTGCACTGGTCTACAACCCTCTCTTTACTCACTCAGCTAGACTGGCCTTTCAATTCTTCCAAAGTACCACATTCCACCTGGAGCTTGGCTAATTTCCACTCTCCCCAGGAAGACTTAACAGACTCCTCGGGGGTTGGGTCTTCCTCTTTGAGACCCCATGCTGCCTAAAGGAACACGCCTCATCTCTTCCTAACATTCAATAGAGCACATAGTGACATTTAATACTCATCTTTCCTGCGAGGCCCCAGGCTGCACGGAGGTGGGATCCTCCCCTGCCTTATTCCCCATTGTACCCCCGCAGCTAGATCAGCGCTTGGCATAGAGTAGACATTTAGTAAGCGCTTATTAAATTAATGGGCCTGCAAAGGGGGGGGGGGTGCTCTGCTCTCCACTTCCACTCCTGCAGCCCTCAGTCTCCCCCTGCTCTCTGAAAATCATCTTCATAGGAAGAAGGGCATGGAAGCCGGAGGGCTGCCCCCTCCAGCTACGAAGAGGAGAGTGCATTTGCCTGGAGGGAGAGCAGTAGGGGAAGGGCACCGGGACCCACACCAGGTGGCTGGGAGGTCAAAATTCCAGCTGAAGAGCTGGGTGGTGTGAGTGTGTCTCACTCTCCAGGCCCCACTCTGCTGGTCTGTAAATGTGGCTAACGAGCCCTGCTCTACGGGCTGGCGGGATGAGGTGAAATGCCAAATGTGAATCTGAATCATAAGCCTCAACGCCTGTAACGCGCGCTCATTAACCCTGCAAATGGTGAGCTTCTGGGTCCTTGCATCGGACTGAATGACTGAGCGGCACTCGGGGACAGGGGTGCAGGTAGAAACTAAGTAAAACGGTATGTAAATGATCGCTTATATAACCGGATTGTGCCTGGTACCCCCCCCCCAAGCCCACCCCCGCCTTTGTCCCTGAAGGACCTCACTCGGGGCCCTGGACGACTGTCCAGGATGGGCTTGCCACAATGTGTGCCTGGCTCCAGACCAAGCCAAGGGCCCGCCGCAGAGGGACGGCTTTCTGTGGACACACAGCAGTCCGGCATCGCCAGGCTGGCTCCCCTCCGTGGGTCTGCAGGCAGCTGGGGCTAAGTCTCGGTCCCCACGCCCACATCTGTATGCGGAAATTCAGCACTCCACCTCTAACCCCTCATAAAGCCCATCACACCTGGAAGGGCATGAAGGTAGGCTCTTTATCAGAAAAAAAAAGTCTCACTTTGTGCATATTAGGCATAACTAGAGAGTTAAAAGGACCCTTTCTTTTCACCATGGAGGCCATCCTCGCACACACAGAACACTCCTTGGATAGGCACTGGGAAGTCATCTTGCCTCTCTGCTCCCACCTCCTGGGTACTGGAGTCCCCTCTCTCCTCTTCCAGCAAGTGTCCTTCATCATTTTCCACCTTCACCCCTCAGGGCAGCAAAGTCCACGGAGGTCCTATGTGAATGTGGACAAGGCCCAAGGCCCTTCTAATCACTCAGGGTGGAAACCATCATTCCTTCTTGCAAATATCAGCCGCACTGATAGCACTCTTGCCTCCCTTCAAGTCCCTAGCTTGATACAACAGAATAATAATTATGCATCCCAGGGCACCTGGGTGGCTCAGTCGTTAAGCACCTGCCTTTGGCTCAGGCCATGATCTCGGGGTCCTGGGATCAAGCCCAGCATCAGGCTCCCTGCTTAGCAGAAAGTCTGCTTCTCCCTCTCTCACTCCCCCTGCTTGTGTCTCCTCTCTCACTGGCTCTGTCAAAGAAATAAATAAAATCTTTTTTAAAAATAAAAATAATAATAACTATGCATTTCTCTTTTACTCATACCTAAATCAGTTTCCTCTGCCATACTTTCTTCCACATTCTTACTTTCTTGAAAACATGCTAATAAAAATAAAATAAAAATAAAATAAAAAAATACACAGACAGATGTGTCAAATGGAAACGCTGGGTTTCTCTGTGCCAGCAAGCAAGGATTATCTGTAACCATCGGATCCCAGCATTAAAACAAGCCAAGCGAGAGCAAAACGTTGAAATAAAACATGCTGGTGACCAATATGCATGAGGATGGTATGCACCAGACTCACCCCGCTCTCCCATCTGGGTGGGAGCAGGAGGGCTGCCTGGAAGATGTTTCCCTGGACCACTGCCCTGCATTCCCACCTCCCGCCTGCACCGGGCACACACAGAGCAGTCTGTCTCCCCTGGACCCAGGGGCAAGGACTCTCGGGAGGCAGCAAAGAACGTCAGAATTCTCCAAACCTCATCTCCAGGCCACCCGCTGGCTTCCTGGGTGAGCATGAAGTACGTGGGTAGTCTCTAAGATGCAGGGTATTTGGGATGTGCCTCACGTGTGACAACATCAAATACATTAGTACCATGTCTAGGTTTCAGCTCATTCCTTTTTAAAAACAATTTTTGTCTCCATCTTCTGATCATAAAATATATAATCAAATAGAAATATAATATGTAATCATTGCAGAACATCTGGAAATACAAATGAACAAAATCAAAATCATCTAGAACTCTATGACCTAAAGGAAACCACTATTTACACAGGCACTTCCTGTTAGTCTTGTGCTTATGTATTTGTGTGTGTGTGTACATGTGTGAGTACATGTGTGCATGCACGCATGCATGTATATGGTTCACGGACTGCATGTGTGCAAGAATGTGTGGTATGTGTGCATGTGTAAAGGTGTACTATGTGTGTGCACACATGCATATGTGTGGTTCGTGCACATACATGTGTGTGTGGATGTGTGAGTACATGTATGTGGTGTGTGCATGTGTGTGGTTCCAGCACGTGCACGTGTGTGAATGTATGGTGTGTGTGTATAGGTGCACGTGTGTGAGTACACATGTGTGTGCATGTGGTTTATGCACATGCATATGTGTGAATGTGCGGTGTGTGCGTGCATGTGTATGTATGTGTGTACATGTGTGAGTAGTATATGTATATGGGCATGTACGTGTGTCATTCGTAGGCTTGAATGTATGCTGTGTGCATTCATGTGTGCACGTGTGATGTGTATACATCTGTGTGAGTACATGTGTGTGTGCATTGTGTGGTTCGTGCACATGTGTGTGCACATGTGTATATGTGTACACATGTGAGTGCATGTGTGTGGTTCATGCACTTGGATGTGTGGTGTGTGCATATGTGTTCACATGTGGTGTGTTCGTGTGCATGCATGTGAGCACATGTGTGGGTGTGTCACGTGTGTGCCTATGTGTAAGTGTGTGAATACATGTATGCATGCATGTGTGCATGTGTATGGTTCATGGGGCGTGTGTATATATGTGTACTGTGTGCATATATGTGTGCATGTGTGTGGTTTGTGCACTTCCATGCGTGCGTGGGTGTGGTGTCCGTGCATGTGTGCACTGTGGTGTGTGTGCGTGTGTATATTTGTATGTGTGTGGGTACACATGTGCGTGCACATGCATGTGTGTGGTTTGTGCATGTGCATGTGTGCATGACTGTGTGGTATGTCCATGAATGTGTGCAGTGTGGTGTGTGTGCACTTGTGTATATGTACCCATGTGTGAGTCCATGTGTACATGCATGTGTGCAGTTTGTGCATGTGCCTGTGTCTGCACATGTGTGTATGTGTGTACATGTGTAGGTACATGTGTGCGTGCATGCATGTATGTGTAGTGTGTGTGCGTGTGTGCACATGTGTGTGCATGTGTGCATATATGAGTGCATGTGTGTGGTTTATAGCCATACACATGTGCATGTGTGTGGTTCATGCATGTGTGCGTGAGTGTGTGGTGTTTCCATGAATATGTGCAGCTGTGCTCTGTGTGCATGTGTGTGTAAATGTGTGCACGTGTGATGTCTGCACATATGTGAATATATGTACGTGTGTGGGTACATGTGTACATGCACACGTGCATGTGTGTGGTTCATGCACATGAATGTGTGGTGTGTGCGTGCATAGTGCACTGTGATGTGTGCGCATGTGTGTTGTGTGTGCGTTTGCACATGTGTGCATGTATGTGTGTTTGTGCATGTCATACATGTAGGTAAAGATAAATGTATACACATGTGTGTGCATATATACATCCATACATTTAATTTTTTATAAACTCGACGTGTTGTGTCATCTGTTTACATCAAAGTCAATTTTCTGTGACTTTAAAAGTCTTTTTAGGACTCATTTGGCATGGAATTCCAGCATGGTCATGGGGACAGCAGGATGGGGCCCCTCCCGGTCACTGCCACCGCACTGACTCGCGTCGCCTCCCTCCAGGCACCTGTCCCATGGGTGGCGTGGGTGTGCACACAGTGAGCTTGCAAGCTCATCAGGCTTTTTGAGTACCCACTTTGGTCTACACCACGCCTGGCATTGATTTGGTGGGAAGATAAAACACAAGCATTCATGCTAGAACAGAATAAGAGAGGTAACCATGGCAATGGGAAATGCTGCGCCCCTAGCCCGTCTCTCCGTGTCCCCAGGCAGCTGAGCACACCTCAGTGGCAGCCTGGAACTCTGGCAGACCCTTCAAAATGGCCTGGAGCCCCATAAATCCCACCCCCGGTAATGGCAGGGCTGCCCTGTGTCCCCCATCTCCCGTGCCTTGCCAGTTCCCGGTGCTTTCTGCTCCTGCTCTGGTTCCTCTTGGACTCACCTCCTAGCACTTCCACTGTACTCCCAGGAACCAGCCTTCCACAGTCCCACATTTTACCCCCCTGTTTCTCAGCCTAGATCTGAGGCCCCAAGAGTGCCAACGCCTGACCACCACTGGTCTTCCAGTCTTCCAATATGCCATGCCGGCCTAGGTCTATCTAAAGCTGATGGCGGCAAAGCCATTACCTTCACCCCTCCTCCACGGCGCTGACTCAGCTGCGGGTTCACAGGACAACACTGGCCATCAAGGGTGGGATGTCCGTCCTCGGGGGATGCACAGAACCAGGCAATGTGCTGTGCTGTGCAGTAGGACAAGTCCTCTGGGGCTTTGGAAGCCAAAACAAAACAAAAGCACAAATTCAATGAGGCCTTCCCTTTACTGTGTTAATTTCTGACAGGTGTTTCAGGAAAAGCTGCTGTCCTCTAGTTTACTGAGGGAGAGCTGCTGGGCGTCAAACGTGCCCAAAGCTCATGGTCATGATTGTGCATTTCTCACAGCTGATTGTGAGCACATGATACTCAGCTGCAAGTTTCAGAAACCCAACCCACGTGGCCTCCAGCAAAATAGGAGGGGTCTTTGGTTGGTTCTTATTTTTTGTTTTTTAGAGAGAGAGAGAGAGAGCACAAATAGGGGTAGGGGGACACTGGTGGGGAGAGAGAGAGAGAGGATCTTTTTTTTTTTAATTTTATTTATTTATTTGACAGAGAGGGAGATCACAAGTAGGCAGAGAGAGCAGAGGAAACAGGCTCCCCGCCGAGCAGAGAGCCTGATGCGGGCCTCGATCCCAGGACCCTGAGATCATGACCTGAGCCGAAGGCAGAGGCTTTAACCCACTGAGCCACCCAGGCGCCCGAGAGAGAGAATCTTAAGCTGACTCCATACCCAGCATGGAGCCTGATGGCAGGGCTCGATCTCACAACCCTGGGATCCATGACCTGAGCCGAAACCAAGAGTCAGACGCTTCAATGAGCCACCCACACGCCCCAAAATGAGGTCTTTTTGGCTGATGCCACTAAGAGATACAGGCGTATAATTGTCCCCGGGGCGTGGCTGAGGATATCAAGCTTGATCTTTCCGTCTCCTGCCCTGTTTTCCACTTGACTGTGGCTACATTTGGGCAGACTCCTCCCGTGCAGCCACTTCAGGCTTATCTCATGCCTGCAATTAAAATTCTGATGTCCTGAGCCCTGATGTCCTGCATCTCGTGCCTGCCCTTGAATCCACCACCGTGGCCAGGGAAGGGAACAAAGTACATGATCTGACAGTCCGCAGAAGCCTGTTCTCCAAAAGAAAATCAGAGCGTGATCACCATGAGAACAGGAAATTGGCATCTGAAGGCAACGATAAAAGGCACGCCACAATCCACCCCGTGGCCTCTCTTTACACATTGCTTTCCATTCACACAATCTCAGCAAAATCCCCGTAACCATGCCACATACATCCGCAAACTAGATCACTCCCTCTCCAGACAACCTAAAATTACATCCTCTGTGTCCAGCTCCAAGACCAGGGTCCCTGGGTCATGCAGATTCCTCGCATGAGGTCTGGCTGCACCCCAGAGTTTGACCCCTTTCCATGGAACAACAGAGGTCAATATTCCCGAGGCGTACAAGCGCTTCCGTGTACCAGAGTAGAGAGCGAACGGGATAATGCAAGTAACATTTACCATTGGGCGATGAGAGGGGGGAGCAGCACAGGGGACCAGCAGTCCTTTGCAGACCCTGCCCCGTCAGACGACAACAGCAAGGACGCGTGGTCCCTCACCAGCCCACAGCCCTACTTCCCTCTCCAAGTGTATCCCTTTTGCCCCTTGTCCATTTCCTCTCTGGGGAGGATATGTTAATGACCCCCTCCAGGTGGGGCAGGTTTGGGCATCAAGGGACTGCAGGCTCTGTCGGCCAAGCTCAGATTTCTCCGGAAAAAGAACCCCTCAGAAGCCTCATACTTAGTACTCTGTCAGCCCATTTGCATTTAGTCATTTCATGGGATATTAACCAAAGCAAGAGAAGTTGTCCTTACTGCAGGCTCTGGCCTGGGAGTTCCGTCTCCTAGCAACAGCCTGAGGGCTCTACCCTCCCCCTCAGCTTGCCAACCTCCACCCATCCCCCCACACACACACCCAGCAGTGAAATTGGGAATAGACCTGCCCCCCCGCCTGCAGCTTAGGGTGGGGGTTCTGTTCTTGAACCACTGATTTGCACTCTCACCCAGATCTCTTCCACAGTCCAGGAGCCATCGGAAGGCTTCCCAAAATGTTGTCAACACACAGCGAAGTGTAGAAATCACACACCCTTCAGCCCCGTGAAAATCAGAGTTGGATCAGAGAAAGACAATCTATCCGATCTCTCTGATATGACGAATTTGAGAGGCAGGGCGGGGGGAGGGGGTCCTGAGGGGAAGGAAGGGAAGAATGAAACAAGATGGGATGGGGGAGGGAGACAAACCATAAGAGACTCTCAATCTCAGGAAACAACCCAAGGGTTGCTGGAGCAGGGAGGAGGGAGGGATAGGGTGGCTGGGTTATGGACACTGGGGAGAGTATGTGCTATTGTGAGTGCTGTGAATTGTGTAAGACTGATGAGTCACAGACCTGTAGCCCTGAAGCAAATAATACATTATAAAAATAAAAAGAAAGAAAGAAAGAAAAAATAACCAAGTTGGCATACCAGGGTCACCATCACAAGGTCAAGAAACAACGACACCAGAACCCTCTCAGTCACCAGCCTCCCTTCTGCCCAAGGGCTCCACTCACCATACATTAGTCTGGCCTATTTTTAAAGCTCACGTAAGTGGAATTCTACAGTACGTATCCTTCTCTGTCAAGCTTCTTGCGCTCACATTGGACCTATGAGCTCCGTTCTTGTTAAACGTAGCGATAGTTGCCTTCCATTCCTTGGTGTATAGTGTTCCACACAATGTCCTGATCCATTCCGCTGTTGATTAGCATTTAGTCTTTCCAGTGTGGGACAATCACAAACAACATCACCCAAAAGCACCTGTGTACCCAGGAGCAGAATTGCTTCAATACGCACACATTGAGCTCCTCATGGGAAATACTGCTCCGTTCTGCTAAATACTGCGACTGCCCCAGCAGAATCCCCATGGGGACCCCAGCCCATATGCTGAGGTCTCTACTGCTGCTATCGCCTTTTCCTGATGACAAGTGAGGCTGAGCGTCTTCCCATGTTGATTTGGAAATCCCCTCTTGCGAAATGCCCACTTGGCTATGGGACTGGTTATGTTCTCTTATGTAGGTGTAGGAGTTCCAGACATGAGCCCTCTGTGTTTTACATGGGCTGTGGTATCTTCTCCCATCCTACAGCTCTTCACCCTGCAGGGAGGTCTTTGATGGCCAAGTGGACGAGCGGCCCTGGCTCCTTCCTCGGTTTGTCCTATCTTCTCTCTGTTTCTGGTCTTCCTGCTTCATCCAGAATGACCTTCATGGCAGGACAGAGAACTCGCTGCTTCCTGTCCTACAAAGCACAGCGCTACCTGGATCTCAGCTACCGAGGACACAATGGACCTTTTTTGAATCAAAGACAGATGTTTCTTCTTTTTCTCTCCCAGATGGACCAACTTTGAGACAAGTTTATATCTTTTTCATAGAAACAGTGGGAACGTTCAGAAGGAACGTTGTGGAACACATTCCACAGCCTGGAAGGTTCTACCGAGGATAAGGACAAGGATGCAGTTGCAAATAGCACCTGTTCTGAGTTCCAGGAGAAAGTGGGCAACAATTCAACTCGCTAGTGCATCACAAAGACCGCTAACTCCACGGTGGGTAGAGAAAGACCCTCGCTGCCCCCCATAGGCTCTATCACTGGGAGCACCCCACTGCTAGGCACTGCCTCCCAGCAGGAGTCCTCCACTGCTCAGATGAGCTTATGGATATAACAGAAAAGAGAGGAGCAGAGAGGGCAGATTAATCAGGTCATGTAACCAAATGGTCCAGGCAGAAGTCTGCCCAGCAATTTCATCTGGACCCGTCTCTCACCGCTTTCCATTCCCCTCCCCTCCATGTTAGCTTCCCTGATTCATTCAGCAGACAGCCAGTAGGCACTCCGGCTGGCATGCTACCTGCTTAGACACCCCAGGGCGAGGCAAACACATCTCTTCCCGATGCTCAGACAGAGGTCCTGACACTGAGCCCCACCACCTGGCTCAGATCATGTTCCCACCCTTGGAACGATGGAGGCAGAATCCTCTCCTACCACCCTCCACACCCAAAGGAAAGCTGGCGTGCATCACTAAAGGAGGCACAGTGGATGTGAGGCAGGTGCAAACAAAGTCATTCATGAACTGGAAGTGAGTTAATAACTTGTGGTGAACACTATGACCTGCCCATCCCGTGTCACTCCTGCTACCTCTTCTTCCCAGATGATGGCATCTCAGTTGTGTTTTCTTGGCAATACACCTGGTGTCAGGGCATGAATCACCAAATCAAAATTAATAAACATTCTCTTTTTCCAGATTATTTAATGGATTGGTTCATAATAAGCTCTGGTCAATAAGACAGAGGGAAAATCTGCTGTGACATATGGCTCGGGGAAAGATTTTCCTCTATGAAAGGAAGAGTGGTTCATGCAGAGAGCACACATGTTGTCCTGGTGTACTCCCAGCACCTGCCTCTGGGCACAGTTGTATGGGGACATGATGGCTGGAGCTGTTGCAGCCACCTTGTGAACCGTGAGGGGAAGGCCAGAGGAATAGCATAAACACCAACCCAGATGAGATGCAATTAAAATTCTGATGTCCTGAGCCCTGATGTCCTGGAGCTACTGACCCAGCTCCAGAACAACCATCCCCAGGCTGCTGGTCAGGAAAGCTGTCTGCCCCAAGCCAGGATGTCTTAGAGCGGTACGCCTCCTAACTATTCCCCTACACTCCACGGACCCACAGGCACCTCTCTTTGTGCAGCAGTGGCAGACATGAAACAAACAGGCCTTTGGTCAACCACCCTTGCTGAGTTCAAAGTCTCTGGGTTATCATCAACCCATGGTATACAAAGACAGGATTAAAAAAGGAACAAGCCACAGATGTTCCTCCTGCCCCTGTCACTCTATTCCCTTCCCCTTATATGAAGTCGAGCCTTACAAAATTGATGACATTCAGCCCATTCTAACCTACAAACAAGGCAATTTCATGTGGTTCCACCTAACGCAACCTTGTAACCAGTAGGGACCCCCTGCATCTCTGCATGAGCAAGTGTGGGAGCAGAGACACTGTTCCCCTCCTTTCCCGGCCATGTGAAGAAAGTTCTCCTAGTTAGTGGTACAGAGGGGCTGTGACAGGTGCAGCCGAGGCTGAGCACCCCTGGGAAGACAGCTTGCCGCTCATCAGCTGGGCGCACAGCCCTGGGCTCTGGGCACTGGAAACTAGTGCTATCCAATAGAACTTTCCACTGTGACACACATCTTTTATCCTGTGCCCGCCAGAAGGGGCGTCGCTAGCCATGTGTGACTACTTGAGTCCCATGAGCACTTGAGCCGTGGCCTAGTACGACTGCGAAACTGAATTTTCATTGCATCTCATTTTAATTCCTTTCCATTTCCATTGCAGTATTCCATTGCTGGCTTAGGGCAACCATAAGGGATAGCTGCAGCTCTGGACTTGAATGACTGTCCCCACGGCCTCACTGAAATCACAGCAAGTGACCTTGAGCCTGCTCCATCATTCCTGGTAAAAGCCACATCTTACAGCAAATGTGACCCAAGCTGCGGCAGGCGGAGGGCGTGATGACCAGGCTGAAGCCTGAGCGAGGTCTGGCTGGGGAGGCCAGAGTCAAGCACATGACACTGCTGCATGGTGGCTCAGTAGGGCCAGTACCTGCTGCTGACCCGGGAATGCTATACAGTCTGCAAATCTGCCAAGTGTCTTGGCTGACTTCACCCTGGAAGCTGACCTTGGGGCAATCGCAGGTCCTAATATCATCTCTATAGTTTGGGCATCTCCTGAGAGTGATGAGGAAGGCTGGTGACGGTTGGCTCACAGTTTGCCTATAAGCCTCCCAGCCTCCACTGGGTAGAACCAGCCCCATCATCAGAAACAACAGTGTCTGGAACGTCTGGGGCAAGATGGCCAGCTCAGGGCTCTGCCTGCTGCAGGAAGGCTGAGACAGCGCTAAGGAGCTCATTCACTGACCCAAGGCTCTAAGTGTCTCCTCGCCCCCCAGCCAGGCGCTTCTAGAAGCCCCGCGGGCCGGGAGATGAGCAAGATGAGCAAGACAAGGTCCCACCCTGCATGCTCTTCACTCTCACATGGTCCGTTCTAAAAGGGCTCTTTGCAAATAATCGCTGGAACCACCCCGCAAGGTCCACACCCATTCTGAACAAGGCACCCTGGCAGCTTCCCACTGAAAACTAAGTGCTTTTGGAGAAGAGCTCAGTGTTCCAAGTAGGTTGGCATACACCCCACGCCCGTGCAGCCTCTTCCACACGGGAATCTGTCCCGGGCTCCCGCAGCAGGCTTTGGGGAATCCCGAGAGAGGCCGCACGTGTGCATCATGGCTGAGACAGAGGACATGTTGCCAGGCCGGACTCAGGAGTTGCGTGACTCTGAGAACATCCAGGGAGGCCGAGGAATGCCTGGAAGGCTCTGCATGGGAGCAGCTTCGGACTCCAAGCACTCACTTCTGCTCCCTCAGATTCTTAAGCAAGTCATGCTTCTCAACTCTGATCACGAGACTCCGGGGACCGACATCTCCACGACATATGAAAGACTGCCAGTTCGTCCTAGGAAGAGTCCTGAAAAAGGATATCATCAGAAGGGATCCAAAAGTATGATTGTGGGACTGCCCGACCACCATTGACTTCCTGGTCGGTTCGTGGAGTTTGATTCATTCACCCACTCAACCAACACTGGTGCTTAGTGCCGAGAAATGCACCAAGTATTCAGGGAGTACAGAGATTAAAAATATCTATGGTGCCTGACCTTGGGAAGCTTTTACAGCAGACAAACAAACATTTCATAACACGAGAGATCAGCACTAGGAACAAGGCACACAGGGCCCAGGGCACAGCCATGTGCAGAGAAGAGGCTTGTGGGCAGAGGGTGTCAGAGAAGCTTCCCCAGAAAGAAGCAGCCTGAGCTGGGTCTTACAGATGCTCCGAAAATGATGTGGGTTTTTGCTTTTTCTTTTTTTTTTTTTAAATCTTATTTATTTGAGAGGGAGAGAGAGGACGTGCACACGTGAGTGAGAGCACACACAAGCAGGGGAGGGGCAGAGGGAGACACAGGCTCCCCGCTGAGCAGGGAGCCCAATGCTGGCACTCGATCCCATGACCCTGGAATCATGACCTGAGCCAAAGGCAGACGCTTAACTGACTTAGGCGCCCTTAAAAATGGCGTGGTTTTAACTGTCACGACACATCAGAACCACCTAAGCCCACTCCAGACCGATTCAATAAGAACCTTTGAAGATCAGGTCCAGGCCCAGGTGTTTTCTAAAAGCTCCCAGGTGGTTCAAATGTGCAGCAGGGGCTGCAACCCACTGTTCCAGCTGTGGTGAGACGGAAGTAGGGCATCCCCAGCTAGTCTCATTCTCAGGTTAGCGTGGCACCAGCACACAGTTCAGGCTAAATCAACCAGCAAGATGTAGTTCGTATTCATTGCAATGAACTAGAAATAGACACGGTAAAAGCAAGCCCAGGATAATTCAGCAGTGGATGATTTGTGTGGGGAAATATGGTAGAAATCAAACGGGTCCCTGAGCCCCTTCCTTTGGAGCGGATGCGTTGCAGATTAGAGATACATCGAGGTTAACCTTGACCTGAGCCTCAAAATAGGGATTAAGGCAGCACGGAAGCAGAGAAAGAACCAGAAGCCCTGATCTATCTCCATACACACCCCAAGACCGCCACTCTCTGCCTCAAGGGGAGAAGTAACAGTCACACACACACACACCCCAGCAAAACACCTGTCGTTTTGTGGGAGGAACAGTGAGGAAGGAATGAAGAGAGTGGCATGATGAAGTATAATAAGACGTTAAGAGAAGGCTTTCATGTAACCTAGCATAGTTTATTTTCCACCGTGCACCTTTCCAAAAATAGAACTTGCCAGCGGAGGCCAGATGTGGATCCTGTTGTTGGCACCCCTGCTCCTGCGTGAGGGCCCCAGCTCGACTGCCTGAGAGAGAGCAGCACGATCGTGCGGGAGAGGATTCAGAAGAGCCGGGACCTCAGGCCTCAGCGAGGAGCCGCCTCCCGGGCAGGCGTCGGATACATGCAGGCCTCCTGCCCCCAACCCTAGACGCTAAGGCCCTCCCAGCAGTGCTTCCCACCCTGCCCACTGCTCCACCTGCCTCGAGCCGAGTGTGTCCAGTGAACCCTTGTGGCGGGGGGCTGACCAGCCCGGTGCTCTTCTTGGCGACAGGGCTGGGTTGTGAATTACCTGTTTGCCCATCTTAATCCCTGTGCTAGGTCTCCTCCATCACTGGTCCGGGGCTTGTCGTCTGCCTGGCAGTGTTCTTGTCGAGGGCCGTGTCCTATCAGGGAGTCAAAATGCTCCCTCAGTGACATAAACTCAGAGACCCTGAATGAAAACATCGGATAAGCCTCCTTCTGTAAGTGATGAAGCTGAGGCCAGGGGAGGTAAAGTGACTTGCTGGGGTCCCAGCTGCCGCACCCGATCTCGAGGGATACCACCCCTAAGGATGATTCCTCTGCCGGAAGCATAGAGGCCTGACTTGGAGTTGGAGGCTGGCTTCTAGCACTCCCTCTCCTGTTGGCCTGGCCCTGGACGGGGTGTTCCCTAGGGATAAAATGAGGCTTGTCCTCCCATCCTGCCTGGGTCGCCCAGTGACCACAGCAACCGCATGAGACAGACCAGCTCTGGGGCAGGCACCAGGTCCGTCATGCAGCCCCATAAATGTTTAGTGAAGTACGAGCGCATCCCGAGTGCTGGGAAAGCCGCGGGGCATCGTGCAGCGCGGACCTCCCGGCTGCAGCAGCCGCCTCTGCCAGGACCACCTCTAGGAAGGCAGCCTCCACGAGGGCACCTGCGCTCACTGCCCAAGTGCTTCCAGCTGCCACAGGTGCACGCCTCCCTCCAGCCTACAGGCGGTGACAGAGGGCCATCAGCATGCCCTGCCACTTGCCATGAGAGCTCTCAAATGGGTCCCTCAGCCCTTCCCAAGCCACTAGTGTCCCCACAGCCAGCAGTCGGGACCGCGTCACCGGGGTGCCAGGATTTCTCCCTTGCAAACATTCACTCCAAAACAGGAAACCAAGAACACACCTCCCATCGTACAGATGTGCCCTAGCCGCTGAGCTGCCAACGCCAATCCAGGGAGATGGGTAAACCCTCGTGGAGCTGCCATCAGCCTGTCCCCAGTCTTGCAGAAGCTCAGGGTCCAACTCCACGCACCCTGGTTTATGGGACAGCTCAGCTAATAAGCTCCCAGCCTGTCTGTCCTGCATACCCCATGGGCTAACATCCTGAGAACCAGGCATCTCTCCCCAGCGCTCGGGTCCGTGGGGTCCGTGGGGTCTGTGGGGATCGCCCTCCATTGGCTCAGGAGAGCTGAGAGGACAGAGGGAAGTTGCTGAATTACACACACATGAAGCCTGTCCCAGACGTGCCCGTCACAATCGGCATGTGCCACAGGGCCCATCAGCTTCTGCTGCGCAGGACAACACCACTGTCCACGTGCCCCGGGACGGCTGTGGAGACAGGGTAGGGTGGGCCCCACTGTCTGGGGTGGGGGGAGGCTTTGCACCCACCCAACCCAAAAGGCAGAAAGCCCAGGACACTTCCTGGCTGCACAGTGGGTGTGAGGTGTAAGAATATGCCATCCATGGCACTGACCTGAGCTCTGAAAAGTGGTAGTGGCTGCCCTCAAAGGTCACCGTCTCGTGGAAGGAACCACGAATGTGGCCACACGGCAGTAGGGTTTGTAGCTGAATAGGAAGCTGGAGAGGTAAACCAAGGTCAGTCCGTGAAGGGCTTGATACGTTGACCCAAAGTGCCTGCATCGTACCTCTACATTTGTGATCTCCAGATTTGGGGGGGCACAAGTGGATCCAGAGGGTGAAGGAGGAAAATAGTAACACTTCCACAGGCGGGTAGCCCCTGCTTTTTGGAAGTTCACCTTGAACCACTTCGCTGCTGCCAAGCACCTGCATTAGTACCTGTTCTTGCTAACAGAAGGACATCTGAAGAGGATTTCCACCTTTATGAAGAAAGTGAAAATGCAAATCGCGTACAGCATCCCTTTTGCAGTGAGCTGTTATGGGGATAGCGCCTGACGCGGCGAGAGGGCGCCCCCAGCTCCTTCCCGGGGACCCACACTCAGCAACTCAGCGTAAGGTCAGCGGAGCTGTGCACTGCATCTCCGAGCATCAATTTGTTTTGTGCGTCCATTAGCCAGATGTGCCCTAAGGTGTGTCAGAAAAGCCTAAGACAGGTTATTTTTCAAGTCTGGGAATGCTAGAAAAAAGTTCCCTATAAATCGATACTAATTATCTCTTCTCTCTGCCATTTCAGCTTTTGGAAGTTTTCACACCCCACTTTCTGATATTGCGGGAAACCTGAAACTATTTTTATATAGTCAAATACAAAATAAATTGAGCTCTCTTAATATTCACTCTAAGCAATGCCTTTCACACCTTCACCTGGTGCACACATCAGTGATCCATCATCGAGGCATTGAGGGATCCGACCCCTGGTGACAGCAGTGACTTCATCCCTGGGCTCTCCCTCTACACAGTGTGACCAACCTATGACAGACAAGCCTCAGTAAGTGAAATTACAGAGCAGATCTAGTTGTTTACTAAACTAACCACCCGAGAAATGGGGAAGAAGCTGAAAATTTTTTCTAAAAGGGTACCATGGATTATATAAGAAGGTAAGACAAAGCAAACAAGAAAAGCAGTCATGGTGAGTGCTCAGTCAGCCACATCGTCGGGGAAACAGCAATAATATAATCAGATTTCACACGTCCGCCAGGAAGTTTCCAAATTATCAAGACTATCTGGAATGCGTCTTTGTTGGGAACAAGAAACCAATACAAGGCATCAAAGGCACCTCAAATATTGGCTGAGGACAGCAATGAAAGTGTTGCAATTAACAAGACTTCTAAAAGTACTGTGTATGTCATCTTCACCTTGTCTTTTCTGAATTTTTATGCATTCTCTATAATGAGCAGAATGAGCAGAACATACTGGTGCCGTAAGGTGCGTATAAAATTACAGATGATCGAGCACACATCTGCTGGCGCCCACACTCAACACTCCCACTGCCTTGGGAGCCACTGCTCTGAGTGACGCAGCCCAGAGCTGGCCCGGGCCCCCATCTGGACCCCGAGTTTCCCGAGACTCCACGGCTTTCGTGGCCCACCACCAGGCAAACCCTTCCAGAAGAGGCTGAGCATTGCTGCCTTCACGACTGAGTCAGAGACCACCCCAACCCTGAAGACCTCCAGGCCGGACCAGACTCTTCCCAGCCACGGCCATGGGTCAGGGAGGCAGCATGTTCACCTGAATTCCACGCTGCACCACCTGGCTGCCAGGCCCTGACCTCCGCCCTGCTGGGGAACCCCAACAACCTCGGGGAAGCTTCCAGAAGGTGAGGGTGGGGTTGGTCTGTCTGACCCCCAAGCAGAATCCCCCAGAAAGAGGGTGAGGAGCAGATGAAGGAAAACCGAGCCTGAGGCCCTGTGGCTCTGCCAGGCTCTGTCTCCCGTGCGGGTTTGGCGCCCCCTGCTGTCCCCTTCCTGCGTGTGTCTGTGTCTTGTGTCTTCTGGGTGTCCTCTGTCTGGTGTTTCCCACCTCCTGCCAGAGACAGACATCCTGACCACGGTGCGTTGTTGCGGTGGGGTGGGGGGGGAGTTACTGCAAAATGAGCACTTAGTAGCGGAGTAAGGGCACAATATTGCCAAAACACACCCCAATAGTCAGCCATGTCACATTCGTGATTTAAGAGCATCAAAGTGGCTCCGCGCCCCCTCCCTCACCACAACACTGGGTTACCGCGCAGCTTGAGGAGAGGCTGCAGAAACTGATGAGTGTCCTCCGCTCAACTGTCCCCATGCCCCACCAGGGGCACCGGCCCTTGCATCTGTCTGCATTGAGGCGGGAGTGGGGCTGGGGCATTTTGATCGTTTCAAGAAACGACGAATTAATTAGCTTCTGCACCAAGCCAGGAGGCAGTGTCAATAATACAGAGGATAATAATACAGGCTGGGGCAGGCGCCCTGCTTGCAAAGGGCTTTCCACCCAGGAAAAAAGAAAGAAAAAGGGTTGAATCATACCAGCTCCTTTATTGACCCAACCACCTTAGCCTTATCTCCAATGGCAACAAAATGCTATCGACTAATCAACGCCAGGTTACAGACGGGGAAACTGAGGCTCGGAGGCCAGAGGACCCAGCCTCGAGGTGGCGAGGCACATCTTAAGCCCTAGTCTGCCTGACCCCAAACTCCATGCTCTGTGCATGCATGTCCTTCTGTGGCTGGTTCTGTGGCATGCAGGGGGAGGGGCAGCCACATGTGACAGTGTCACCTTGGCAGCTACAGGAAGGTAAGGGGCGGGATGGAGGGCATACAAATGTTTTATTTCCTTTATTGTATTTTTTTAAAGATTTTATTTATTTATTTGACAGAGAGAGAGAAAACAAGAAAGCATAAGCAGGGGGAGTAGCAGAGGGAGAGGGAGAAACAGGCTCTCTGCTGAGCAGGGAGCCCGAAGTGGGACTTGATCCCAGGACCTTGGGATCATGACCTGAGCCAAAGGGATCATGACCTGAGCCGCTTCACCAAATGAGCCCCCCCAGGAGCCCCTATTTCCTTTAAAAAAAAAAAACTTTGGGGGCACCTGGGTGGCTCAGTTGGTGAAGCGTCTGCCCTTTGGTCCAAGAAAGGTCCTGAGATCAAGCCCTACACCAGGCTCCCCCTCCACGGGAGTCAGCTCCTTCTCCCTCTGCTGCTCCCCCTGCCTGTGCACTCTCTCTCAAATAGATAAAATCTTTTTAAAAATAAAAAAATTTTAAAAACCCAAAGTTTTATAGCCACATATAACTCATGATGCATTGTTAAATAAAAATCTTTTTCAATGCTAATAAAGGTTGTTAATTGTGGGAAAAAGTCAATGTTCATTCTGGTTGAGGGTACACGGCTATTCAGCTCCACATTCTCCCGACAGCTCCATGGTTTTAAAAATGTTTCCTAAATAATATTTTTAAAGGAAAAGAAACTGAAAGGAAGTAAGTATCCTCCAAGGATCCAAATCTGAAGTCATGGAACCAGTCTACCCGCTGAGCGATCATGATGAGTGGGACTCTAAAAACACAGGTTCGGTTCTTACAGAGAAAATCCAGCTATTTATACAGCATTTTCACCTGGGGACCTCTGAGCATGTTCCAAACAGGAATTAATTGCCCCTCCTGTCACCTCCTGAAAGAGGAGGAACGCCTCACAGACTATTAACTCGCATCTGGGGAAAGGGCAGTCTCTGGTGAGGTGGCTCAGCATGGAAGGCGACTGGAAGCCCCGGGGCAGGACTGCAGCTGGCACTGTGACCGTGTCACCTACCACAGCCCCCTATCACCACCCCTCCACCCCATGCTGAGATGTGTCAAGCCTTTAATGGGCAGTTCCTGCAGAGGACGGCCTCCTGTCTTCACACGAAGCCCATCTGAAAATATCCTTCCACATAAAAATAGAGTTCTTTTTCAGGGACAACCCAAACCACATCCTCTGGATTTTATTTTACATAATCAGCCAGGCTTTTCCAAACTCTGGGCCTCCTTCGCTGGGTCCCCTCCTCTCAGCAGATGGGGCTGGGGCCCGGGAGGAGCAGGGACACCTGTCAGCAGCAGCTCCGGAACTCCCCAGGCTGTGGGTCCTGGCACCCATCTCCTCCGAGGCAACACTCCCTGCCCACCTGCCTCCCACGGCACTGGAGGCCGCGGTCAGCCAAGACCCTAACAGGGTCCTCCTGGTTCCTCCCCTCACTGCCTGGCCTCCCTCCACAGCTAGACTGCCGCCTGCAGTAATCCTAGAGCATAGACCTGACACCCAAACCCACACCCACCCTCACTCAAAGCCTGCTGGAGGGGGGTCGCCTACACCTGGCAAGGCCTGGCCCCCTCCAGCCTCCAGCCTGTCCTCCATCTTCCCCCCGTCCACAAGCAGAGCACCCCATGGGGCACTTCGTCGGAGAGCACCCACAGACTCCCCCAGGTCAGTCCAGGGAAGAAGTTCCAAACTCGGCTAAGTTACTTCACAATAGATGCAATATGCTATCTATACATACATATCCTGCTTTTCGAAAGTTTGTTTAGGCACTTTGCTTCTACAAAAGACCTACATTAGTACCTGTTCTCACTAAGCAGAAGACATCCGAAGTCAATTTCTGCTTTTACAATGAAAGACTTAAAGAGAAAATCACGGTCAGTGTCCGCTTTGCAGCGAACTGTTTCAGGAGCAGCGCCCGGACCAAAGAGAGGGGCGCCCCCCAGCACCCCCCGGGACCCACACTCAGCATCTCAGTGTCAGGCCGCCAGAGCTGTGCACTGCATCTCCGAGCATCAATTTGTTTAGTGCGTCCATTAGCAAGATGTGCCCTAAGGCATCAGAAAAGCCCAAGGCACGTTTTCTTGGAAAGGGGAATGCCCCAATTTTTTATTTTTTATTTGACAGGAAAGAGCATGAGCAGGGGTGAGGGAGAAGCAGACTCCCCGCTGAGCGGGGAGCCCAGTGCAAGACTCGGTCCTGAGCCACCCAGGTGCCCCCAAATATTTTCCATATAAATGAAAGATAACTGCTTCTTCAATTTATACCCCTTCAGCTTTCAGAAGCCTCCAGAGGAGTGTTCCACTTTCAGGTAGTGGGGAAGGCCTGCCTCCGCGGCAGAAACGGCAGGTGGACTGAAGCCACACTTTAGAGGCTGCTGAAGTAAGGGTATAGTTGTATATTTGATACCCTTAGTAATGGGGAGTCATCGACGCTCGACAAGGAGAACCATTTGATCTGAGCTGTACTTGGGAAACTGAACTGGCCCTGCGTGTCCAGTGGGTCCGAGCAGGGAGACGTGGGAAGTGAGCACACCCAGAGCTGCAGCATCCCTGCCCCACACAGAGCCCTTGCAGGGAGTGTCCCAAATGGCCCGTGGCCCAGTCCACAGAGCGCCAGCCACATCCTGACCCTCTTGCTGAAAACCACCCCTTAGGAATTAAGACAGACGCAGACACAGCACGAGACCCAACCGCACGAGCGCCAGCAACTCTGTCTTTGCCGGGAAAGCCGTGCCTTCCAATGCCAGAAGCTTGTGTGTCCCCCACCCCCACCCACAGCTAAGCCAGTGCCCTCTCGCCAGTGCGCACCGGCCCACATGTGGCTTTAATGCCCATTGTCTAAAAGAAACATATCCGGAGAACTGGACAGGAAGGAAAAAGCTTGTGTTTGGGGGGAAAGGGAGGAGGATGTGTTTTATCTCAAACCATCTAGCTTCTATTTAATAAAATCCTCCATTGCCAAAGGCATGTTAGGCCAGGATTCTCACAATGCTCACACAGAATAGAAAACAAGGGCCTGAAATGGAAATGTTTCTCATTTGTTGCTCTGGTGTGGCAGATGGCCCTCTCCTGACATTCGGGGAAATGGACTCTGCTTCCAGAGAGAAAAGCCCATAAAACCCTGGGCAGCGTGTGCAGAAATGCCTAACTCTGGCCATGGGCATCGAGCGTGTCTGTCACACACGAAGAGCGTTCCCAAACTGGGACCCGGTGTAGCTCATCGTGCCCTCATCACAGGGCACTGCACAGAGCCAATGCCTTCCAAAGATGAGGGCACAAATAACCAGTCAGATGAGATGTCTCATTCCTTGGCATAAATATTAATGGGTCCCTCACACTGGGAAGCCTAAGAGTTTCTGCAATTCAGCAGACATCCAGCTGGGAAACAAGACATCAGGTATTCAGTTCTTACAGACAACACTGAAAAAAGAGCAGGGATAGGGGTGAGTTTTGGTATACCACAGTATGTTGTGGTATACTGTAGTATGCTGGGGTATTCTGTAGTATGCTGTGGTATGCTATAGTATGCTGGGGTATTCTGCTATAGTATGCTGTGGTATTCCATGGTATGCTGTAGTATGTTGTGGTATTTTGTGGTATGCTATAGTATGCTGTATTCTGTGGTATACTGTAGTATGCTACTGTATTTTGTGGTATACTGTAGTATGCTGTGGTATTCTGTGGTATACTGTAGTATGCTATAGTATGCTGGGGTATATACTGTGCTCTACTGTAGTGTACTGTTGTATACTGTGGTATCTGTGGTATACTATAGAGTGGTATGCCATGCTATTCTGTAGTATACTATGGTATACTTGGTATCTGTGGTATACTATAGTATATTGAGGTATATTGTGCTATGCTGTGTTATACTGTGGTATATTGTGATATATTGTGCTATGTTGTGGTATGCTGTATATACTGTAGTATACTGTGCTATGCTGTGGCATACTGTGCTGTGTTGTGGTATACTAGGTATACTGGGGTATGCTGTGCTATACTAGTATACTGTGGTATCTGTTGTATATTGTGCTATGCTGTAGTATGCTATGGCATACTGTGCTGTACTGTGGTATACTATAGTATACTGTGGTATGTTGTGTTATACTGTAGTATACTGTGGTGTACTGTGCTATGCTGTGGTACAGTGTGGTATGTGTGGCATATTGTGCTATGCTGTGGTATGCTGTAGTGTGCTGTGGTACACTATAGTATACTGAGGTATATTGTGCTGTGCTGTGCTATACTGTGCTATACTATGATACATTGTGTTATGTTGTGATATGCTGTATATACTGTGGTATACTGTGGTATATTGTGTTATGCTGTGGTATGCTATAGCATACTGACATATATGGCGGTATACTGTGGAATATCATCATATACTGTGTTATGCTATGCTCTACTATAGTATGCTGTGGTATATACTGTGCTATACTGTAGTATGCTGTGGTATACCGTGCTATGCTGTGGTACAGTGTGGTATGTGTGGCATATTGTGCTATGCTGTGGTATGCTGTAGTATGCTGTGGTACACTATAGTATACTAAGGTATATTGTGCTGTGCTGTGCTATACTGTGCTATACTGTAGTATACTGTGGTATGCTGAGCTATACTGTGCTGTAGTATACTGTGCTATACTGTGCTATACTAGACTACACTGTGGTATACTGGGAGACACTGTGCTGTGCTATACTGTGCTATACTGTAATATACTGTGGTATGCTGTGCTATGCTGTAGTATGTTGTGCCAGACTGTGCTATGTTGTGGTATGCTGGGCAAGATGCTGCAGTATACTGTGGTGTGCTGTGCTATGCTGAGCTATGCTGTGCTGTGGTATACTGTGCTATCCTGTGCTATACTAGAGTACACTGTGGTATACTGGGAGACACTGTGCTGTGCTATGTTGTGCTGTGCTATACTCAGAGCCTTTTGGTTTAATGATGGACCCTAGTTGGCAAGTGAGGCTATATTATCTCATATTATGGGGACATATATACTTGAGAGAAAGATTTTAAATATATATACACTTCAGCAAACACTTATTCAGAATTTATCACACATTGGGCATTATCTTAATCACTTTTAAAATATAACCTCACTTAATTTAATGCTCATAAAAAAAACCCCAAAGGCAGTTAGTATAATGATCCTCATTCACAGAGGAGAAAGCTGAGGCACAGAAAGGGTACTCAACCTGCCCAGGGTCACAATGCCATGAAGTGACCGAGTCAGTGCTTGAACCCAACCTGCCTGGACCCACATTCTGTGACAGCCTCTGGCCTTGCACATGCCTCCTTTCCAGGTTGCTACAATTCTCTCAATTGATTCTATCAGGACTGAGAAACACATGATATCTTGAGAATTGGAGCATGCATGGTTTTCTGAACAAGAGTACTTCTCACGTAGATGGTGAGCGTTACCAGGCAATCATCTTCTCCCTAGTCCTGCTGGCCCGGTCTGATGGCTGAACACACATAAAATTCCAGCAGAGAAAGGGTCCGTTGTAAAAACAACTCATTCCATGTCCAAGGCTGACCTAGGCTAAATACGGGGGCTTGTAGGCTCCCCTTGGGACCCTACATTCCTCCCAAAGGGCTAATTTGGGTTTGACTTCAAGGCAGGCCTCGGATGTAGAGGTGAGGCAGAGTGTGGCTGACTCCTTACACTAAGGAAACTGCCTGGGGACCAAAGACACCAAAGTCTCTCCGACAGGGAGATTGGAGCAGACTTAACTCAGGTTACTCGCTCTTGTTCAGACTCCATGTCTGCATCTATGAAATGGAAGTAATCCTTGCCCAGTGGCGGGGGAAGCATGTATGTTCCCAGGCAAGCAAGCGTGGGCCTGCCAGCCAGCGGGTTCAGGAGAAATCACCGACCTTCCGGTGCCACAGGGAGCCAAGCACCACTTCCAGTTCAAGCTCTGGGCCCGCTCCAAGCACTCCGCTCCTCCAGATTGTTTTATAATCGGTGGACAATTTGCCAGTTCGTGAGTTTCCACAGTATCAGTATAACCACTGGTACATAATAGTCAGGTTTTGTATCTGTCGCACCTTGACTGGGACCAACAGGCATAGATGATGAAAATGAAACACAGCAAGGCCCCAGCCTCAGGCAGGCAGCTGCAGACCCTTGGTCATGTCACTCAGCCCCTCTGAGCCCTTGTTTCCCTGTGGGTAAAGTGGGGAGAGTTACACCTGCCCTAAGAACTTGGTGTTCTTGCAAAAGTTACCGAGATACCATGCAAGAGTGCCGAACACCGGGCCAGCTACAACAGCGGTGCCCCCGTACCCTGAAACTCCTCGACAAGCAACAGGCCTGATTGAGCACAAGCACCAGCCAGCAAAATTTGCTTATGAGCAAACCCTCAGGACTGGGAAGCAGAAGGCTCCTTCTTGACAAAGTGGAAGTCTGGACAAAGCTCGACTAAGCAGGTCCGAGGCGCCAAGCGCGCTGATCCCTTCAGGTGTACGGTCTCCATGGATGCTTTTAACGACGCCCGGCAGTGCTTCCCAGGTTTGGGCCTCAAACTCAAGCAGTCTGCAGCTACAAAAAGACATGTACTAGCTGGAGGGGTAGTTGGACGGCTGACCCAGCCTTCTCGGAGGAGCTGAGCTGAGTCCCAGAGGAAAAATGAAATTTGGATGGCAGGTGCTGAGGTCGGCAGACATGTGGCCACGGTGGGGTCTAGCTCTGGAAGGCATCATCGACCAGAGTCCTTGAAGCAGGGCAAGGATTACTTCCATTTCATAGATGCAGACATGGAGTCTGAACAAGAGCGAGTAACCTGAGTTAAGTCTGCTCCAATCACGAGCAAGCCAGGCTTTGGAACATCTTCGTCCCCGCCCGTCCACCCCACCCCCACCGACCTCTCTCCTGTGACCCATGCAACTTGGGGAGTGCTCTCTGGCCTTGGCAGCCAGAGGGGCGTGTGGGGCCCCGAGCGCACCCATAGCCGCAGCCTGGGGTCGCATGTGCTTGCCTCCTGGGCTGGGCTTGTTCCTTCACCGGCACTCACACCGCGACAGCTGCCAGAGGGCCAGGCCGGCTTCCTATCTCCTCTGCCACAGCTGTGTTGTCAACAGGGAGAGTCACCCCGGCTCCCCTTAGGAATCCTAGGCTCCCTGCACAGCTGGCAGGGTTGTGCGAGGATGAGATTAGGCAGGCGGGCCGGCCCCTGGGCCCAGGAACCAGGGGACTAGGGTGGGGATGCAGAGACCAGGGACAGGAAGAAAGAAACAAGGGAGGAAAAGACAGAGGGCCGGAGGGCCAGGGGTCAGCACAGGCTTTCCAGCCGGCATGGAGTCCTGATCCCAGACCCTGCTCAATGGAGGTCACCTTTAACTATTCAAAATACCATCACAGACAGAGGTTGGCTCCTGTGAACCAAGGGGTGTACTGGGGTTTCCCCCAAAATCAAAGCGGTCCTCTTGCATAACCCCCTCCCCAGGGTGCTGGCTCCACTCCTGCAGAGCCTCCCGGGGGGGCCTGAGCCCAGCTCTGCGGGCTCCCCCCGGGGAGCACCCAGCCCCACCCAGAGCTTCGTCTCCACCCACCCTCCACAGGCTCTTACCAGGCCTTCTCCACCCGTTCCTTCACACCCTTCCCTCCTCCCACCCTACTCTCTGGCTCCGATCCTTCCTTGTCCTTCACGTGGTTCTTAAATCCACGGCTTCCTTTCGGTGGTTAGAGAAGGGATAAAAGCTTCCCTTTTCTGTCTGCCAGTGTTTAAATTCCTTCTGAAAACATCCAGAAAAGACTATAAAAGGGGAACAGTCTTTTTCTACTGATGGCTCAAGTAGAACTTAGTAGGGGTTGCAGAGGGTTCAGGGGTGCCCAGCCTTTGGGGCTCCTCTCGGCCCCCAGCTCTTGGTGCTGGAGCGGAACCCTCCTCCCCACGGCCACCTAGACCAGGAGCGAGGTTCCGCCCTCCACCCTCCCAAAGCCCGGAGTCTGCAGAAACAGGCAAACTGGGGTTGGCTGCTGCTGTTTTCAGGGAGCTGGACTCTCTGCTCCAAAGGAGGCCCCTCTCCCCTTGCTCCATGGCATCCATGCAGACCTTCCACAAGGAGCGACTGTCCAGGACCTGCTGCCTTCTCAGAGGTCACTTCTGGCCAGCCGTGCAGCCCTCAGTTCATCTCCCCAGGTGTTTCCATGCAGGAAAGCTGGCAGAACGGCTTGATTCCCCCTCCCCATTTCTGAGGACCCCAGGAGACAAGGGCTTCAGTGTCTGGGTACCATACTCTGCAGCACTCCTGGGCCTTGCCCACAGTGGGATCCGGGAGGAGACTCTTCCCCTGCAAACCGCCCATGTAGTCTTGCGGGGGGGGCCCTGCTCCTCTGCGCCCCACGCACCCCTCACTTCGGTGGGACTCGGCTTCCAGGGAAGTATCTCTTGGCCCACAAATTTTGGTGCAGAATGCAGTCGTGCCTAAGAACGTGAACTGTGGCTTCAGAAAAATATAGGTTCCAGTCGGTAGTATCACCTGGGACTACACAGCTGGACTCAACAAGATTAAGTAGAACTTTGGGCGAAGAGATCTTTAAAAAGAGCCGTAGACCCAGAAAGCCCAGTCATGATGTTATCGCTATTCGCGACACTCACGCCCCTACAGTGAGCACGCTACGAATCCCTATACCTCAACATTCTTCCTGCTGAATTAAGGACTCAGATAAATAAACAACTGGATATAAAGCTATATAACAGTAATAAATACATGCGTGTGTATTGCCCCGTTTCTACTTGTATTTTGTCTTTGACCCCAGTTCCTGACACAGAGCTCCTCAGTCCTTCAGAATTTCCTGGGTGATAGGAGCCTCTTTTGTTCTAATGAGGTGACTTTCGGGGGGGTTCCTGGAGATGGCAGGCACCAGAAAGTCTAAGCTGTGCTTAAACTGAAAAGCTCAGGACTTCCAGCCCCAACCCCACTCTCAGGGGAGGGGCGAGGGGCTGGTGAATGAATGAACGATCCATCTCACCGATGTGACGATGCCTCCAGAAAAATTCTAACAGTGCAGGGATCTGAGAACTTGCGGGCTGGTCGACACATGTGTGTGCCAGGAGGGTGGCGCAGCCCAGCTCCACACGGACAGACGCTGCTGCTCTGGGGACCCTTCGGGACCTCGCCCTATGTGCCTCTTACTCTGTATCCTTTATCATGGACTGGGAGATGGAGGTAAGTGTTCTCTGAATCCTGTGAGCCATTTTAGCAAATTACCAATCCAGGGAGGGGGTCATGGGAATCCCAGTTTATAGCCAATCGGTCCGAGGTACAGATGACAGCCTGAGACTTGTGACTGGCCTCTGACAGGAGACAGTCTCATGGGATGGAGCGCTTAACCTGTGGGATCTGACACCAGCCCCAGGCGCATGGGGTTGGAACTGAACCGAACTGTGGGACACCAACGGCATGGGGAAGAAAGCACACATCGGTGTCACAGTGCTGAGTGTGAGGATACGGTGAAACGGCACATTTTTCCTCGACCAATGCAGAATGAACAAACGCAATCACATGTGAGATGGAGCTCTGGGGAGTGCTGGAAGGGGCAGCATGAATTACAGCGGGAGAAGAGCAGGGACGTGGACTTGGCAGCAGAGGTGCCGCCTGGGCAAGGCCGTGATGCATGAGCAGGACTATGGTCAGTAGGAGCAAGCGGGGAGCTCCTAGAAGCAGCAGGAGGGGGGAATGGAATTGTGAAGGCTGCAGGCAGGGTGTGTGGAGTGAACACTCACTGGATGTTTCCTTAGGTTTGAGCTCTCCTCCCTCCTCTCCCCAGCCCCAGTGTCCTCTTTGGTACCCACTCAGTTCTGGGGAAACCTCTTAATGTGAAGAGGAGGTTTGCAACAGAGTGAAGATGGGCTAGGCATGCTGGGGCAAAGGCATTTTCTCTTTCTTTAAAGACATGAACAAAGAGCTGCTGGCAACCACCTTGGGGTAAATAAGTAAAATCTTAAAGATAAATAAATAAATAAATCAGACGGATAACCTTCTAGTTTCTTTTCTTTTCTTTTTTTAAAGATTTATTTATTTGACAGAGAGAAACACAGCCAGAGAGGGAACACAAGCAGGGGGAGTGAGAGAGGGAGAAGCAGGACCCCTACCGAGCAGGGAGCCCGATGTGGGGCTCCATCCCGGGTCTCTGAGACCATGACCTGAGCCGAAGGCAGTCGCTTAACCAACTGAGCCACCCAGGCACCCCTAGAAGGTTATCTGTCTTAAGCCATGAGAGGCTTTCCTTGTTCCTTGCTACGGTGCTGGAATTCATGTAGACAGCAGGGAGACCCGCTGAAAATTGTTGAGGAGGGAGGTGGCGGAATGGAATCTGTTTTAAGAAATTAGCTTTCATGGCAGAATGAGTGACAGACTGAGAGAAGGGAGATTAGCAGCAAAAAAAAAAAAAAAAAAAAAAAATGTGATTAGTAATGGGTCTGGGAAAGGGACATTTTATCAAACATCCCCAGATGTCGGCACTGCGGGGAGGGGCGGCGGCGGTGAGCTGGCAAAGTCACTGGGGCAGCAGCCTTTCCTGGTGTCAGCACACAGGGGCTGCCCTTCACCCCTAAGCAAATAACACACAGCGAGCGGGTCCAAATGCTAATATCACAATACCTCCCAAGGCTTTCCAGCTGTCTTAGAAGTTTCAAAAGAACAGGAGAGTCATTTTATTTTAAAACCTAAAACAAAGTGTACTTTAATTTACTTTTAGACTAACCATACATTTACACAGTGGGGAAAAGAATACACTCCAAAACAAGAAGCCATAACAAAGCATCCCCACTCCCAAAAGTTTTGTGAATCACTGATCTAAATCATGGGGCTCCCAGCTCCCCTCCCCACTGGGAGCACCTGTCGGGCAGCTGCCAGAGTGCTGGAGCCTTCCAGAGCCTTCCAGGAACTTCTGGAGGCCTCCAGAGCTCACATGGTTCCATCCTCACATCCACGAGAAAGGTAAGCATCATCTCTTTCTATTGTGCCCAGAGAGCGTCCGGCTGCCCCATGGGCCCACACTGTCTGGGGCTCCACACCCCACACTTCACCCCTGCCTCGCAGCCTCTTCCCCTGGGTACACGGCTCTCCCTGACCTGGCTGTTCCCATTCTCAGCCCCCAGAGCTTTGCATAGGCAGAGGGCCACCTGCGTCCCAGGCCCACTGTCTAATTTACATAACGCCTATCCTTTTCCCTGCCAGCTTCCTGTTTTTGTAAACTCCTGTCCGGTTTTTTACTCCCGGCTAACAATTGCCCTCTGCCAGTCTGGTTCTTCTGCATCGAAGGAGACAGAGGGAGCTTCTATCTGATGATTTCCCTTTTTGTTGTAGAAACAGAAGCTTAAAAACAGCCAGTGGTTTCCAATCCAGAGTTTCCTACAAGCTTTTGACTCTGCTGGTTACTGGCTTCCTGTTAGCAGAACAAAGTTTCAGGCTGAGTCACAGCTGAGAGCCAAGCCCAGCAGTGATTCACGAGTGTGGCTCATGGCACCCCTGCCACCACCAGTGGTCACCATCAGCTCGGCCTCTGCTGGTGCTGCCTCAGCCCCCAGTTCTCCTGATCCTTGGAGCCCAAGAGCCTGAGGCTGCGTTCCTGATTTTCTCTTCTGGGCGGTGGAGGAATGCCTGCAGCAGGCACAGGCCCGGCAAGGCTGGCCTGGAGATCGGGACTAGATGGGGCCTGAATCGGGGTGGTCCCAGAATCGCCCGGGAAGGCAAAATGCTTCAAAATAATGCCCCCCTCCCCACCTACCCTCTCCTGCACAGGGCTGAGGGTTCCTCCCTCTGAGATTTTTTAGTCCTTCTTCAAGACACAAATGGGCCACTCACACCCTAATATGATTAATGTGATGAGCTCACTTAGGAAAACACTCATCACTGCAGAGAAGCAGATGGGAGAGATGCAGAAAAAAACCCAAAGCGGTAGCAGGCCAGGGACACGGACACCAGCCACCTCCCAGGCTCGCCAGGACCAGGCTTGGCTGCAGGAAACCCCCAAACCCTTTGCCAGGACTCAGTTTGGGGGTTTCTCCTGATTACAAGATTCTCTTGAGGGGCCTCAACACCTCGCAAGCCACAGGGAAGCTGCACTATAAATGCAGAGGTGGAAACCCAGGGGCTGCAGACGGCACCCAAACCACCACCACAAGGAGCAGTCTGCGGTGGGGGGTGGGGGAGGGGTGTCTGTCACACATCTTCTGTCTGTCCTTGATCTTCACAGACACATGGGAAGTACAGCTCCTCCTGATTAGAGAGAGGAGCATGAGGAAGGTTCTGACCTGAAGCTGTGATGAATTCCTAGATTTATGAAAAATCAAGATAGCATCCCCTAACACGAAATGTGCCATTTAACAGTCTGCAGGTTCACAGTGCCGTGTGACCGCCAGCATCATGTAGTTCCACATCCCTGTGGCACGTGACCCTGGCAGACATGACAGTCCCTCCCTCAGGCCCCCAGAGCAGGCAAGGAGCAGAAGCTCCAAGGCCCCGAGAAGGGACCATCACAGGAACTGAGAAGGCAAGTGAGCCTGCACAGGAAGGACCTCTGAATTCTAGAGACTCAGCGATTTCTCTCTTCCCGGAAGATGTTCCAGTCCACAAACAAGGAGGCTGTCCCACTGCTCGGCTGGTATGTCTCTCACCACAGGCATCTCATAAACGTCTTCAACTTGATGAGATGAGCATGAAAATGTTCTTCTTTTTGCCTCAAAGTCTGCTCCCTTGACCCCTGGCCCCATCTCTGTCCTCCAAACCCACTGGGTTCCTGTCACCTGCTGGGACCCACTCCGCCCCTCTGGCCCCGGAGACTCAGCGCAGCCTCACCCTGCCCTCCGTGCTCAGCCTGGACTTCCGTGGGTGCTCTCCACCCGACCACCACCCCCACCCCCAGCACCCCCAGTGGGCGCCACTCCCGGGATCTCTGAACCCCTGCCCAGGGAGGACCCCTCAGCCACCAGCCACGTGGCTGCTCCTCTGTGCCCTCCTGGCTGCATCAGGCCCAGCCTCCGGGTAACACTGGCCACCACTGTGGCCGCACACATGTGGGGTGACAGCTTCATCGGGGTCCACCCCACTGACATCCCGTCTCTACCGGTACCCCCAGCAGTGGGCACAACCCAGCACTAGCAGGCAAAAACAGTTCTGACAGACAAATGGGGTCAGATTTTGATTCTTTGTTGTTACTTACCTACTTTCTGATTGAGGCGTAAGTGACACACACAGTGATTCACTATTTGTATGTATGTTGTGAAATCAGCGCAGTACAGTCTAGAGGACATCTGTCACCATACATAGTTACTAAACACATTGTGTTCTCTCTTTTTTTTAAAGATTTTATTTTTTATTTATTTGACAGACAGAGAGACAATGAGGGAGGAAACACAGGCAGGGGGAGTGGGAGAGGAAGAAGCAGGCTTCCCACCGAGCAGGGAGCCTGATGCGGAGCTTGATCCCGGGACCGTGGGATCATGCCCTGAGCCCAAAGCAGACACTCGATGACTGAGCCACCCAGGTGCCCCTAAACATGATGTGTTCTTACAATGGTTAGGAAGAAGCCCTATGAGCTCTCTAGATAAAGTGGCTGCAAAAAGGACCTCAAAAGAACCCCAGCAGTTGGTGACAGAAACCAGTGTTTATTACCATCAAACTGCTTCCCGCGTTGCTCTGACCACAGGCAAAGGTTGGGCAGGAATGCGGCTTCATGCACAGGGCACCGGCAGGCAGACAGCTTGATAAACCGGTTCCTACCTTTGGTCTATTCTATCCTGCTTGCCTTCCGGCTTCCAGAACACAGACTGGAGGAGGGCCCGAGGAGCAAGCCTAGTCACTGTCAGGTGCACGCAGCCCCCACTGCCGGGGCATGGGGAAGAACACAGGGAAAAACTGGGGGGACCAGGTGCCAAGGAGATGTGCGAGGACTCTGTTCCTTCTCCTCCCTGGGACTACGGCATGTCAAGGACTTGGTGACTTCTGAAATTTCGTATGAAAATGATAGGAGATCTCATTTTTCCAAGAGCCTGTAGCGAACTTTTATCAATAAAGAATGTGAAATACTGACATTGCTGATACAATATTCAGATATCACATTGTCACAGCTTTTGACCCAACACCTAGGATGAGATCTATTTAGGAATCGGCCCTGGGGACTTTTAGGAGGTGGGAAGACATTATTACTGATTTGGCAGTTACTTTGAAGATCCACACCTGATTTGACACGGCCCCTTCTCATCAGATCAATACGTTCAAGCGTACCATCCGTTAGGATGTTGTGCTTGTGCGGCTGGCTTGCACAGCGCTTGGCTCTGGGGCTGCCACCGCAGAGTGGTGTGGGCAGAGGGACTCTGGGTTGCGTGCAGACTGGGGGTCAGCATGGGGTCTCCGGAGGAGGGTGGAGAGGAGCCACACTCCGCCCTTCCCTGCCCCTCACATCGGGCCTCCACACCCTCATTACCCAGCCCTCCACGCACCTGCGGCTGCCAGGGAATGAAAATGATCCAAATTATCTCTGATGCACAATACCAGCAGACCATCCCCAAATGACAGTTTTACTATAATCGAAACAAATCCCGTGCGATACACCTTCCAGCTCATCTGGATACCTGAGGAAGAAACTCTGTAAGGACTTGACTGCTTTCCTTGAAAACAAGGCACATTGGCTTTCCTGCCCACATCCACACATTCCCATTGCTGCGAGCAGATTGGAGAGTCCGGCCTCCGTTCAGCTTCTCTGTGGGTCTGTCGCACTTCACACATAGCTGTGCTCCTGAAAACCTGTGTGCATTCAGTTTTCTGTAAACAGCCCCACATTAAAAGGTACTAAGGCAAGCTTCCTATGTAAAGGAATTCCACGGGCACCTCAGTGGTGCAGCTACGTGTCCCTCATGCTTGCGGCTCAGGTCATGATCTTGGGGTCGTGGGATCAAGACCCACGTTGGGCTTTACGCTCAGCAGGGAGCCTGCTTGAGATGCTCTCTCCCTCTGCCTCTCCACGCCCTCATGCTCTTGCTCTCTCTCTCTCTCCCCCTCTAAAATAAATAAATAAATAAATCTATAAAAATAATAAAATAAAGGAATTCCATGTTAAGCAAATATCAAAATTATGGATATAAAGACTTTGTGCAAAATGAAAAATGCTTATGAGTCAGAGTTAAGAGGAAAAAGTCCTAATCAAAACTGTGTGCCCTGGGTCTCCTGGGTGGCTCAGTGGGTTAAGCATCTGTCAGGTTGTGATCTTGGGGTCCTGGGATTGAGCCCCGTGTCACGCTCTCTGCTCTGCAGGAAGTCTGCTTTTTCCTCTCCCCTGCTCCCATTGTACTCTCTCTTTCTCTCTTTCCCTCTCAAATAAACAAAATCTTTTTAAAAAAATGATGTGCCTTATGTAGTGTGACTCCCTCACCTTTGTGCCTGCCCTGTACTGGAAATCCTCCGCTCCCCTCTGCACCTCTCTTTGTTGATATTTACTTCTCATTACGTTTGCTAAGAGCAATCACACCCCTTCCTTGAGCCCCTGGAACAGACTGAAACTGCTTCAGAGACCACCCCAGTTCTACACACTCACTCACACACATGTACACTTGCTCACACACATGCACACACTTACATGCACACCACTCACTGACATATGCACACACATGCAGACCGCTCACATTCAAACACACTCACACACATACACACGACTCGCATTCACTCATATGCTCACACTCACACATGTTCACACCACATGTGCACACTCTCGTGCATGTGTGTGCACACAAACACAAACACACACACACACTCACTCGCTCAGTGTCAAACCTCCAGAGCCTCTGGTAGGTTTCCCTGGCCTTTTGGTTTGTTAAACACAACTTTAAAAGCGCTGCCCCCCAAAAAAAGGTAAACGTCCTTTATGCTCAGCAGCTATAAAATCGCCACCCATTACACAAATCAGCCACCTGCCCCACAACCTACTTATTACCTATCCTATTGAGTTCATATACAAAGACAAACAAAGTAACTCTCAACAAATTCCTTTAAAAAATAAATAAGAAGAAAAAAGATCTTATTTCTCAGCCCAAAATGCCCTTGTCAACTGGCAACAAATAAAACGCACATTATGGGATAAATTAAAGGCCCTGAGGTCAGTGCCCTCACTCTCCAGGGAAATCAATGACTAAATCCTTCTAAATTGATTAGATGGTTCCCTCTCCTCGGTTCTGACATTGTTGGATGTTGTAATAACAGAGCCAAAGTCATTCAGTCTTGCCATCAACAGACGGCATCAGCTTTTCCCTTCTTCGGGCCTTAAGGCTTCTGCTCTAAACTCAGAAATAAAATAGAAACTTTTGGAAATAACTTGAAAAAGAGGTGTAATAAAACTGCAGCAGGCATTCCTAATGACGGACACCACAGGGAACAGACCCAGGTGTGCCGGCTTCCCATCGGCGCAGACGGCACATCCTGAACACCTATCCGATCCCTACCACGGCACTCAGGCAAGACTCCAAGGACTCTGAGCACAGGTGAGTTCATGAACGCAGGCTACTGGGCCCAAGGCTGGCAAAATAAAAATCAATTTCCTGGGATTGAGTGAACGGATTTAATTGTGGTTAATGTTCTATTTTGAGTAGGTATGTGAGGAAAAATATTCTTCTTCCTCCTTTATCTCTAACTTTCTGTTTACATGTTTCCATAAACTGGAATGGAACATTCTGCCAGTGATATAATATTCCAACATCCCTCCTTAGAATTCAGGAGGGAAAAAAAAAACTTCTTATGGAAATTCATAGCATAGTGTTTAAGCGAGGAAATTAAAAGAGCAACTTGAAAATACTGATTCTGGGGCGCCTGGGTGGCTCAGTGGGTTAAAGCCTCTGCCTTCGGCTCAGGTCATGATCTCAGGGTCCTGGGATCGAGGCCCGCATCGGGCTCTCTGCTCAGCAAGGAGCCTGCTTCCTCTGCTCTCTCTGCCTGCCTCTCTGCCTACTTGCAATCTCTCCATCTCTATCTCTCTCTCTCTCTCTCTCTCTCTGTCAAATAAATAAATAAATAAACTCTTAAAAAAAAAGAAAATACTGATTCTGTATAATATATTATAGACTTTACAAACCACCTGAAACAATGGTCACAATGGTTAAATATTACTCAAAATGCTTTTACTAAGTTCCTTTACTTTTCATGATTATGTAATTATTTACTGAGGCCCAATAAAAATCCACCCTCTTTCCTGTAAGATTGAACTGGGTAAATCAAACCTGCAACCATCAGCAAGACGCACACCTCATTTAATTCGATGTGGCAAAACTGCTCTGGGACCAAGGGCTGTGCTTTATAGGTTGAAGGGAAATGCCTACAAGCACTGAAATGTTGATAAGTGTTTAACAACGAGCTCTCCAAAGGAAAGGCACTGCCTGGCTGTACTTGCCAATTTCTGTCTTATAAACACTCCCATCACAGCCAATGCCAACATGACGTCTCTGAGCATGGAGCTGGGAGTGAACACACCGTAGCATATCACTGCCGAGTGTCTCCACCACGAAGATCCAAGAAACAGGAATGACCTCAAGAGCGTACATCGAGAAACAAAATCTAATATGACAATTAGGAAGTATGAGCTTTGAGTATTTATCACCGCTGCCTTAAATACAGGGCATTGAACTGTAAGTGATAAAGTTAATAATTTCTAGTAATGGCCTTGCAGCTTACAAAATTCCTACACATTCAACAACTCTTGTGAGCCAGGATGAGCCAGCTCTGGTATACTGTTCCTGGAAAATCATCCTGGAACCTACCGCACGGCTTACAGAATATCAGCTTTACAGGTAACAAAGCTTTGCCGCAGGCCAGGAATTTGACAAATCTGAATGTCTCAGAGAGTAACCCTTACTCTAACTCTTATAGGCGACTGCAGGCAGACCTCTGGAAGCAAACTGGATGGCCCTCGTTCCTTAGCTCAGGAGATGAACTGATACAGGCAATGAAACCATTCTGGTACACAAAAGTGAATTACAACTGTGGAGGATTTACAAGCTAACTACAGAAGCAGAAGTGGCCTGGTTGTATTGTTATGCAACAAGGATGCCGATGTAGATGGTCCCCAACTTAGAATGATCGCCCTTACTGGTTCTCAACTCTGTGATGGTGATACACGTTCAGGAGAAACCCTACTTCCCATTGTGAATTGTGTCCTGATCCCGGGCTGGTGATCTGTGATATTCTCTGGCGATGCTAAGCTGTGGCCCTCGTGCCCCATCAGCCAGCGATCACAAGGCTCAATGCCGATACAATTAGAATCATTCCGTAGTGGTACAACCGTTCTATTTGTCACTTTCAAAACAATGTTCCATCAATTACATGAGATAGTCAACACTTTATTATAAAACAGGCTTTGCGTCAGATGATCTGCCCAACTGTAGGCTAATGTAGGCTTCTGAGCAGTCTTGAGGTCCACAAGGCTAAGCTATGATGTTCGGTAGGATCAATAAAGTACATGAATTTTCAGCTTAACTATGTTTTCAACTGACAAGGGGTTTATTGGACATAACTCCGTTGTAAGTTGAGAAAGACCTGTGTATTTTTTTTTTTTGAAGATTTTATTTTCTTATTTGACAGAGAGAAACACAGCTAGAGAGGGAACACAGCAGGGGCAGTGAGAGAGGGAGAAGGAGGCTTCCCACTGAGCAGGGAGCCCAATTGAGCCCAGCTCGATCCTGGGACTCTGGGATCATGACCTGAGCCGAAGGCAGTCACTTAACCAACTGAGCCACCCAGGCGCCCTGAAAGACCTGTGTTTAGTGTCTCTTATGCACTATGTGAATAAAACCAGTGAAATAAAACAAAATAGCAGTTGAGTTACACTGAATCGGAAAACCTCAAATCAATCTATGAGATCTGATCTGAGCATCGGGGTGGGGCTTGAAGGAGAGATGGCGAAGATACCATGAACAATCTGCTGACCCACACTTACAGGACACATGCACGCACATCCACTTTGCACCCAGAGACAAAGCAAATGAACAAAACCAAAAACACAAAAACCAGGCTCACTCTGTATCATTCTGGACCCCAAAATATGAAACCTCGAGCCTTTCCTGCAGGTTACTAAATCCCCCTACGAAAACATCTCTCTCCCTGCCTTTTACAACGTTAATGTCTGGAGATAGCCTCTGTAAGTACTAAAAACGATGATTTTCCTACCACACACAGACTGACTGTAAACTCTGAAATTTGGTCATTTCTTTCAATGCCTGTTGCATTTTTTTCCTTAATGACCCCATCTTTCCAAAGCCTGGACTTCCTTACAAACCTCTGTAGAAGTTATTCTCATCTCTGAGTCTTTCTGTGACAGTAACTTGCTAATCTGCCCTAATCTCGTGGTCCTAGATGCCGAACGAGGTTCTCCTTCCAGTCACGGCCACCTAGCTCCTGTGAGACCAACCTCCTCACAAATAACAACAATCAACTTGGGGCAAAATATAAAAACTACAATCTGGGGGCGCCTGGGTGGCTCAGTTGGTTAAGCGACTGCCTTCGGCTCAGGTCATGATCCCGGAGACCCGGGATCGAGTCCCGCATCGGGCTCTCTGCTCGGCGGGAGGCCTGCTTCTCCCTCTCTCTCCCCCTGCTTGTGGTCCCTCTCTGGCTGTGTTTCTCTCTGTCAAATAAATAAAATCTTTAAAAAAAAAACAAAAAAAAACTACAATCTGAAGACATTGGAGATTAACCAAAAACAGGAGATTACTGGAAGGAAGTCAAAACTTGGACAAAGGGAAAAGAACTGGGTAAGTTTCCCACTTTTAGGGCTCTTCTCCTGAGTTAAGGTCTCACTATGCAAGGCAGCTAAAAGTCAGAAAGAAAACCTAAAGTCTTACTGACTTGAAGAACCAGAGCACAGAGTCGAGAAAGACACAGACGCTGTAAAGCAAAAGGGGAAATCCTGAAAAATAGAGAGCCGGAAAAGGCGAGCCTCAAATAGTGCATATAAATTTTGCCCAAATCTCTTTCTAATGACAGAGCCACACATGTACGAAGCAGACTTCAAGCAGTCCAGCAAAGACTAAATGAAGGGAGCAGAAATTTGACCTGCGATACACAGCAGGGAAGACAAAGTTAGCAGTTAAATAAAAAATTTTTAAAAAGTACTCTTCAGGAGAACATAGCAGAACTGAGAATCTCTACAACATATCATTCACAACATCCAGGACAAAGTTCAGAATTACTTAACATTCAATGGGCACATGGGTGGCTCAGTTGTTAAGCGCCTGCCTTTGGCTCAGGTCATGATCCCAGGGTCCTGGAATCAAGTCCCACATCGGGCTCTCTGCTCAGTGGGGGTCTGCTTATCCTTTTGCCTCTCACCCCACTTGTGCTGGCTTACTTGCTCTCTCTGTTTCTCTCAAATAAATAAAATCTTTTAAAAAAATACTTAACATTCAAAGAAACAGGAAGACATTATCTACACTCAAGGAAAAAAAATGACCAACACCGAAATAATTCACATATTGGAATTAGCAGACAAGGGTTATAAAACAATTGTAACTAAGCTCAAGGACATAAAGGAAAATGTGCTTATAATGAACAAAAAATAGGAAGTATCAGCAGGTAACTAGAAATATACAGAGAACTAAATAGATATTCTGGAGCTGAAAAATATGTATCTGAAATATTCAAACTCACTGGATGGGCTTAACAAGAGAATGAAGATGAAAGAAGAGTCAGTGACGTTGAGGACAGTTTAACAGATCTCGTTTCTAATCTGAGGAGCAAATGGAAAAAATTAACAGAGCTTCAGGAACCTGTGGGATATTATCAGAAGATTTTTTTTTTTAAGATTTTATTCACTGGGGCACCTGGGTGGCTCAGTTGGTTAAGCAACTGCCTTCAGCTCAGGTCATGATCCTGGAGTCCCAGGACTGAGCCCCGCAGAGCAGGAAGCCTGCTTCTCCCTCTCTCACTTCCCCTGCTTGTGTTTCTCTCTGTCAAATAAATAAGTAAAATAAAATAAAATGAAATAAAATAAAATAAATAAAAATATTTTATTTATTTGTCAGAGAAAGAGAGAGCACAAGCAGGGAGAGCAGCAGGCAGAGGGAGAAGCAGATTCCTGGTTGAGCTGGGAGCCCGATGTGGGACTCGATCCAAGGACCCTGAGATGATGACCAGAGCCAAAGGTAGACATTTAATTGACTGAGCCACCCGGGCATCCCAGAAGATTTAACATATGTACAATTGGAGTCCCAAAGGAAAAGAGAAATAAAATGAAGCAGGTAAGATATTTAAGGAAATAATGGCTAAACATTTCCCAAAATTGTTATGTCCCATCAAGATGGCAAGCTCAGTGAAAGCAAGAAATTCGGAGTTATAACCTCTTTAGCCGTCCACAGAGCAGCACCTCACAAAGTCAGGCCACACAGCACATTTGCAACTAATACATATTTATACATTCGGCATCCAAAATAATTATCTACTAAGTGCACACTGCAAGTAAAGCATAATGAAAGGGGCTAGAGACACAAAGATGATGTAGTTATAACCACTGTGTTCGGTGGAAGACTAAGATTTTGCAAAACATACCAGGGAGACGCCCCACTGTTTCTTTTTGAGGAAGGAAAGGGTTTCATTCTTTCCCAGGCAATTCATCATGATTTGTTTCACGGTGGTCCCTTCCAAAAGGAAACTATAAGATTGTGAAAAGGGGTCTCCAATAGCCGGTTACAGCTGTCTCTTTCTGGATCCCCTTCAAACAGTCCTTTTCTCCCCTAACTTTGTTCGTTTAGGACAAAAGGGTGCGCCTCTCTACACAATTTTCACTTCTTTTGCTGGCCAGTGCCTTTAGCTTTTAGACAGAATTTACACCTTCAAGACACCTACGGACTAGGCACAACATACTTTGCTACTTCCGTAATATACAGGGAGAAATCTCTGAGAAAGACCATCTGTCCACTTTGGAAAGGATACACAGAGGTGTACACACCTCTTCAGAGCCTAAAGAACATAAGATCAAAAGGACTGGTTAGTGTGTGTGTCAGAGACAGCGAGGCAAAGAGAGGCAGAGAGACAGAAACACAGGGAAACCGAGAAAGCAGGACTCCTAACAAACCCTTCTCTGTGTGAAACCTTGAAGCATTTCCCTCAGTCTGTTTACACGCTGTCCACCAGCAGTCTCTGATTCTGAGAAGCTGCCTGTCCACAAATAAACTCAACAAAACACGCCAGCAGAGATGAACTGGACTGATAGGCTCATTCCCAGTATCACCGTGGCTATAAGGATATAAGGCCCAATCCCCCAAACCAGCTGCCTGAACCCATAAATTTAGTAAATCCCCTTAAAATGAGCTGCTGGAAATGTCTTATTTCTCTTGTAAAAAAAGAACTCACTCACAGAGATATAAGCAGAAATTAGATTTTGGTATGTGTACAGGAGCCTCTGAGTCGAGGAAGTGGCATTTATGAGTTTGGTTATGGATCTGTCACTGGCTCTCAGAGTGACTTTAGTCGGTGTTTTAGTCTCACCGGCGCCTGTGTAGCCAGCATATTGGGGGTAATCCCCTCCGTTCCACAGCCATGCCACATATGTCATATCAGAGTCACTCCTGGGCTCGGGCACGGCGAGGAGCACCCTGCTGCATGATTTCTAACCCTAGTGATCCTCCTGCAGGTGGGCAGAACTATTCAATCTGCAGATGGTGGCGCTGGATGTCAGAGAGGTCCAGCAAATTTGGAAAAGTCACATCAACCAGTAAGTAAAGCAGTGCCAGGATTCTATCAGAGGCCTCTCACTACATAACATGAGCTTGCTTTGACTCACTAGACATAGCTGATATATGAAAGGACACTCTAGGGGTGCATGTATGTATGCCCAGAAAAGAAGAGGAAAGAGAAGAGTGCTTAGGAACTGCATTCATGGAGTAGAACTCGAGATGAACGAGGAGATATTGCCTAAATCAACCAGAAGCTATAAATGGGCACAGAATGAGAGCTACAGGGTGCACTTAGGACCATGCCTGAAAAAAAAAAAGTCAGAGAATATTTGAGATGCTTTGCAGGTCCCCTGGCAATCACTAGAGACTCTGGGTTCTCAGGTTGCGTGCACCCTGACCTGGATAATAAACCAGGAGTCCCACCCTCACATGACACAGGACAGGAAGGGCTGCACAACCCCCACCACGTGATTTCGGATGTAACTTGAAAAGAAGTCCCTAATGTTTGCAAACCCACCCGTTAGAAAAATGCACTTGCACGAGTGGGCGATTGTTGAGGACACGGGAGCCCAGTGTACCATCATCTCTCTATATTTTGGCAGCCTTAAAATCTCCCATGACTGAAGCTTTAAAAGAGACAAAGGAGAAAAGAGAAAGAAAAAGAAAGTCTGCCTGGGATGGAAGAGAGATACCTGAAAAAAAGAAATCCTGATAAAATAAATGACATATGAAGGGTCCTCGTCCACCTGTTGGACAATAGCTATAGGGTGTCAAAGGGGAAAAACTCAGGGAAGAAAAAAAAACTCCTCCTGTGAAAACCTGAGCGTGTTCTTACAAGAAGTGAGGGATTCTGAATGACCAAGAGAAGCCCGGATGTTGAAAGAGACACCAGGTGGCCCAATATGGCAGAGCTGGGAGCAGCTGCATGCGGAGCTCATGAGCGAAGGGCAGGGTTACAATAGAGACCTGTTTACAATGAACTTAACCTGCATCCCAGAAAAAAATTCAAAAACATCACTAAGATATATTAAAATACACATATCGGGGCACCTGGGTAGCTCAGTTGGTTAAGCATCTGAACTTGATTTCCGCTCAGGTGCAATATTGGAGTTGTGAGATTGAGCTCAACAGGGAGTCTGCTGGAGGTCCTCTCCCTCTCTCTCTCTCTCTCTCTCTCTCTCTCTCCCTCCCTCTCTCTGCCCCTCTCACTTGTGCACATGCTCTGTCTCTCTTTCAAATATAAATAAGTCCTTTAAAAAGTACACATATCAAAGATATATCTATATCAATGTCTCAGTGAATCAGTCTGTTTAAGCACTTGCTGGGGTTTCCAAACAGTTATTTATTTTTGTCTAGTTGATCTTGTTTGCTGCCCATTGGATGAGATTGCCATCTGGGGCTGTGACCATTGTTCTTTGGTTCAATTATAAGTTGTAAACCGGTGATTCCCAATCTTTTTCAAGCTACCACTGCTTATCTGACTTTATGAAATTTGTTCCTTTTATTACCTCCCTAAAGGAAAAAAAGCTTTATGACATATTTTTTTTAAATAAAACTAAGCAAAGGGGCACCTGGGTGGCTCAGTTGTTAAGCATCTGCCTTCAGCTCAGGTCATGATCCTGGGGTCCCAGGATCAAGCCCCGCATCGGGCTCCCTGCTCAGCAGGAAGCCTGCTTCTCCCTCTCTCACTCCTGCTGTTTGTGTTCCCTCTCTAACTGTGTTTCTTTCTGTAAAATAAATAAAAATCTTAAAAAAAAAAAAAAGTTAAGCAAAAATAAAAGTCCTGGTAATTTTTTTCAAAAAATTGTTTTTCAGGGCACCTGGCTGGGTCAATCGGTGGAGCACATGACTCTTGACCTCCAGGCTATGAGTTCAAGCCCCAAGTTGGGTGTAGAGATTACGTAAAAACAAAATCTTCCAAAACTTGTTTTTCATATTAATAGGAATACAAAAATACCCACCATTCAATATGGTGAAATTAACAACATTAGGCATCCAATCAAAAACTACTAATTATACAAAGGAATAGGAAAAGCTCACTTTTAACAAGGAGAATGATCAATCAAAGTAAACTGACCCAGAACAGGCTACCCCAGATGTTAAAATTAACAGACAGGTACATTAAAATAGTCATTATAGTTGTATTAAGTATGTTCAGGGGCACCTGGGTGGCTCAGTCAGTTAAGTGTCTGCCTTCTGCTTAGATTATGATCTCAGGGTCCTGGGTCAAGCCCGGGTCAGGCTCCCTGCTCAGCATGGAGTCTGCTTCTCCCTCTGCCTGCCACTCCCTCTGCTCTCTTTCTCTCTCTCTCTCTGTGTCAAATAAATAAAAGCTTTAAAATAAATAAATACATAAAATGTTCAAAATTTAAGTGGACACATGAAACATATTTCTTAAAGACTCTTATCAAACTTCTAGAAAATATAGAACAACACAACAGAACAGAGAGCCCAAAAATAAGCCCAGGCATATCTGGTCTACTTATTTATGACAAAGGAGCCAATAAGATACAATGGGGAAGACCATCTCTTCAATAAACGGTGGTGGAAAATCGGACATCTACATGCAAAAGAATAAAAATGAACCCCAGTCTCACACCATACACAAAAATCAACTCAGAATCAATTGAAGACTTAAATTTCAAACCTGAAGCCATAAAACTTCTAGAAGAAAACATTCGTGGCAAGCTCCTTGACATTTTGATTTGTCTTGGCAATGAGTTTTTGGATTTGAAACCAAAAAGCAAAAGCAACAAAAGCAAAAATAAATAAGTGGGACTACATCAAACTAAAAAGTTTGTGCATTGTCGGTAGGAATGTAAATTGGTGGAGCCACTATGCAAAACAGAATGGAGGTTCCTCAAAAAATTAAAAATGGAAACACCAGATGATCCAGCAATTTCACTTCTGGGTATATATCCAAAAGAAAGGAAAGCAGGAAATCAAAGAGACGTTGCTATCTCCGTGTTCACTGCAGCCTTTCTCAACAGTGAAGATACGGAAACAACCTAAGTGACCATCAGTGAATGAATGGACAAAGATGTGCACACACACGCATGCGCGATGTAATAACATTCAGCCATGAGAAAAGAAATCCTGACAATTGTGATGTCATGAACTTTGACAGCACCGCTAAATGAAATGAGCCAGACAAAAGATCGCATTACAATTCAATCGTACACTGTAAAATTATGAAATTTGAAAATAGAAAAAACATAGGAAAACATATTGAAGCCCTTATATTAGGAAAAGAGTTTACACCTGACATTAAAAATATGATCTATAAAAGGAAAACCTGACAAATTGGACCTCTTAAAAATTTTTGCTCTGTGAAAGACCCTGACAAGAAAACAAAAAGACAAATTACAGACTGGAACAAAATTTTCACAAACCACATATCTACCAAAGGACTTGGTGTCTAAACCATATAAAGAATTCTCAAAACCAACAATACAGTGACGGCTGAGTGGCTCAGTTGGTTGAATATCTGCCTTCGGCTCAGGTCATGATCTCAGGGTCCTGGGATCAAGTCCCACACTGGGCTTTCTGCTCAGTGGGGAGTCTGCTTCACTCTCTCACTCTTCCTCTCTCTTCCGCTCTCAAAAAAATAAATAAAATCTTAAAAAAAAAAGTACAAAAGCAAATAATACAGTTAGAAAGTGGCTAAGGACATGTCAATGAACAGAATATACAGGTGGCAAGAAAGCAAATGATCCAATGTCAAACATCAGCAACCAAATAAATGTACATTAAAAACCCAAAATAAGGGCACCTGGGTCAGTTAAGTATCTGACTCTTGGCTTCAGCTCAGGACATGAACTCAAGGCTGTGAGATCGAGCCCTAAGTCAGGCTCCATGCTCAGTGGGGAGACTGCTTGAGATTCTCTCATTCCCTCTGCCCCTCCCTCCACTCACATGCTCTCCCTCTCTAAAATAAAGAAATAAAATAAAGCTTAAAAAAAAGCCACAAATTAAAAACTCCCAATGCTGGCAAGAATGTGGAAAACCTGGATCACCACAGACTGCTGGTAGGAATATAAAAAGTTATATTAATTTGGAAAGTAATTTGTATTTTCTTCTAAAACTAAAAATGCACTTACCATGCAACCCAGCATTAGCACTCTTGGACATTTATCAAAGGCAAATGAAACCTACAATACTTAAAAACCTATACAAGAGGGGCGCCTGGGTGGCTCAGTTGGTTAAGCGACTGCTTTCGGCTTAGGTCATGATCCTGGAGACCCGGGATCGAGTCCCACATCGGGCTCCCTGCTCAGCGGGAAGCCTGCTTCTCCCTCTCTCAGTCCCTCTGCTTGTGTTCCCTCTCTAGCTGTGTTTTACTCTGTCAAATAAATAAATAAAATCTTAAAAAAAAAACAAAAAAAACAAAAAAAAAACCCTATACAAGAATGTCCATAGCAACTCTATTTGTAATAGCCAAAACTAGATTTGATAGGAATGTCCCTCAATGGGTAAATGATTAAATAAATAAATTGTGGTACATCCAAACCATGGAATATTATTGAGCAATTAAAAGGAACAAACCACTGTTACAATGAGACCCTGGACTAGCCTCAAGGGAGAGCCAAAGGTTATATACTGCATGATACTACATAAATTCTTTCATTTACATAACGCTCCTGAAACAACCATAATATGAAAATGGAGAACAGATTAGTGGTTGCCAGATGTCATGGATTAGAGGAAGAGGGGGCAGATTGACTAATAAGGTACAAAGGAGCCTTATGGTAATAAAAGGTACTATATCTCACTTGTGGCAATTACACAAAGCCACACAAAAAGTAAAATTGCACAGATATAGATACACACATATTACAAATGGGTATGTGTATAGCTGATGATATGTGAATAAACTGTGGGATGTACCAATGCCAAGTTCCTGGTTTGTTTTTTTGTTTTTTGGGGTTTTTTTTTTTAAGATTTTATTTATTTGACAGAGAGAAACACAGCCAGAGAGGGAACACATGCAGGGGGAGTGAGAGAGGGAGAAGCAGGCTTCCTGCTGAGCAGGCAGCCCGATGTGGGGCTCGATCCTGGGTCTCCGGGATCATGACCTGAGCTGAAGGCAGTCGCTTAACCAACTGAGCCACCCAGGCGCCCCCCAAGTTCCTGGTTTTGACATGGTCCTCTACTTATGCAAGAGATCAACACTGAAGGAGGCACAGGTGAAGGGTACACAGGACCTTCCCATACTTTTCACTGCAACTTCCTGTGAGTCTATAATTATTTCAAAATAAAAAGTCAAAAAGAAAAAGAAACTTACTATTTAACATAAAAACAATAATATAGCCTAGGGTTTACAAACAATACAAGCAGCGAATATTATGTGATCTACAAAAAAGTGACTTTAGTGAGTTTAGTAAGTTTGCAGAACACAAGATTAATATAACAAGTCAACTGTATATCTGTATACTAGCAACACAAAATCAGAAATTGAAATTTTTAAAAAATGAAGCGTCTGGCTCAGGTCATGATTCCGGAGTCCCAGGATGGAGCCCTGCATCAGGGTCCCCGCTCAGTGGGAAGCCTGCTTCTCCCTCTCTCACGCCCTCTGCTTATGTTCCCTCTCTAGCTGTGTTTCTGTCAAATAAATAGATAAAATCTTTAAAAAAATAAATAAATAAAAATAAACATCTCTTGTTTAAACATACAATGAATCGAGGATAAGGGTGAAAGCATAATAAGCATATGCCATTAGGAAGAGTAAGTTACGCATACTCCTACCGTATGATCCAGCCATTCTACTCCTTGATACGTGCCCAAGAGTCCTGCACACAAGTGCTCTCAGCAGCTCTAGGAGCCAATCCTAGAAATCACCCAAACACATGAACAGACACACGTACACCCACAACACGATCAATGGAACAGTATTCCACACTAAAAAGGAATGATACATGCAATGAGATCGATGAATCCTTTTTTAAAATTGATGCTGATATAAGACAGACCAAAAAAAAGAGAGTATGTGTTATGCCATCACATTTGCATAAAACTTTAAGAACGCAAATTATGGCCATAGCAGCAGAAAGCAGCGGGACAGAGCCTGACATGAGGCTCGATCTCACAACCCTCAGATCATGACTTGAGCTGAAAACCAAGAGTGGGCCACTCGACCGACTGTGCACTCCAGGTGCCCCATTAATAAAGCTGTTTTTAACAAAAGGTGAGGTCCAGGATCAAGAGAGACCTGGGTCCGGGGGCTGAAAGAAGCCCCAGTGTCTCCGTGCCCCTGCAAAGGAAGCGGGCTTTTGAGGAGCTTAGAATCGGGGTGTTCTGCCAGCTCCCAATGTGCACTTCACCAAGGCTATCAGAGGAGCCTGCCTCTCCCCCTTGCTTCCTCACTCCCCTCCTCCCCGCTCACCCCCGATATTTAAACAGAAGCTGAGAGACACTGCAGTGTGTTTATGAAGCCCAGCTCCACCCCACTCCATGGCAAGAACACTGAAAACTCTACCATTCTAAGAACAAGAGCACAAACAGATCTGTTTTATTGTGTCCACACGGTCCTAGCAGATTCAAGTTGTGGAATTTGCCCCAATGCCGTAGCGTGTAGATGACAGCAGGAAAACAGATGGGCTTCACTGAGGGTCCCTGCCTCTGTTTCAATTATGCTTGGCTTCGTGTAATAGGAAACCCGATCATTGGCACACGTGGATTTATTTTTCTACTTTACTAGAGACTAGAGGTGTGTCGTGGAGAGCAGCTCTGCAAGGCCATCGGGTCTCAGCCTTCTGCTGTCTCCCTGGGCATGCAGCCTCCATCCTCCGGGTTCTGTGACGTCTACCAGAGACCTGTGATCTGACCAGCAGGAGCAGGAAGGCGGAAAGGCAAAAAGAGGAGCTCTGATTATCTTGGAAGGCGACAGGGGTGCTGCCCAGAGGAGGGAGAGGGCAATGACCAGCAGGTCAGGGGCGTGGCTGCTTGGAATCAAAAAGATGGCATACACTGGAACCAATCCTGGGACAGCACTCGTGCTATCTTGTACCCCAAAAGAGCTGGTCACTGGAGCTGAAACACATCCTCTGGGTCTACAGACCAACAATGGAGTGTTGCTACAATTTTCTTTCCCTGAAGAACGGCTGCCAAAGAGCTCCACTGCGGCGCTCCGGACCCAGCGTTTAGGGACCGCACGGCGAGTGCAGGAAGCAGCTCCCATCCGCATGGACCCAGCCCGGCACTGGGGGACCACTGCGGCTCTGCCCCTGAGTGCCTTGCATTCTCCTTAAGGCTACTCAGCACCTGGGGTTCTGGGCTGCCAGTGGAGAGCTGGGTGAAGAGGCCCAGTCAAGCGAGGAGTGTCTGCTGTCCCCGAGCACATACTCAAAGAGTGGATGCCCTCCCCAAATCGTCAAAGCAGGCATGTCATTAGTGGAGGCCCAGTGGGAAAGCAGCAAGAAGTCTGTTCCTGTTGGTATCAGACAGTAAGAGGCACGAAGGTGGATATCTTCATCAGACCTGGCTCTCCCGCCTGCAGCCCTGCTCCCTGCGAGGGAACAGGGGCAGGGTGGGGTGGGGGGCGGCGGCAATAAGCGAGGGCTTGGCTCTCCACCTAGAGCCCCTTGCCCTGAGCTTTCCCCCACCCCAGCTCAAGTCCCTGGCCCAGCAGAAGGGCCCCTGAGGAGCTGCAGCCCACTCCAGAACTAACTACCACTCAGGAGCAGTGTCAGAGTGAGTCCAGCCACACCAAACTTCCTCCACATGCATGAAGGCACTAAAGGTGCCCGAACAAGGCGAGGGGAGGGGCAGGGACCCCCAAGGGATCATCCTGCACCTCTGGGCCTCCCGCCCCAGCACGGTACCTCAGCTACAAGTACTAAAGTAACACTCCTCTTTTTGTTGAAAACAGATTTCAGAGAGAACCAAAAGGTACACAGTCAAAGAAGCCCCGGCCTCCCCAGACCTGGCTGCGTTCCCTATACTGTGCTGATACATCTTTGCATAAATTTTCTGTCTGCGTGCATTTGTCAAAAAATGTTACTTATAAATAATCTAATTCACAATAATAACGTATAAAATGCATCTTATATTATTAAAATTAGAAAGAGGAGGCGCCTGTGTGCCTCAGTCGTTAAGCATCTGCGGCTCAGGTCATGATCCCAGGGTTGGATCGAGCCCCACCTTGGGCTCCCTGCTCAGCAGGAAGCCTTCTTCTCCCTCTCCAGCTCCCCCTGCTTGTGTTCCCTCTCTCGCTGTCTCTGTCATAAATAAATAAAATCTTTAAAAAAAAAAAATCAGAAGTAAGGAACCTACAGGCACTAAATATGATCCAGGCAGAGGGGCCGTCTCCCAGGGCGCAGTTTCCGGGATGGCCAGCAGGTGTCAGAGACACCAACAGTATTCCCACACTCCTGCAAGGAAGCTTCAGGAAGGGAAAAGTCCAGCTGGAAATAAGATGGAGAGACCCCCACCCACCATTGTTTGGCCCTTTGGCCCAATATTTTGTCTGCTACTGGGGTTGGGGCAAGGGAGTAAGGGGAGCTGCAGAAAGCAATTAAACTCTCAGACCACACATTCCCGTTCAGCTGGGGAGCCTTTGATCCTAGGAGAAGCTGCTGAAACGCTGTTGGAGAGCCTCCCATAGCTGGGTGGCACTTCTGGAAGCCAGGGGAGACCCAAGGAGGGGTGAGCATGGAAGGGAACACACACAGGAGGCTCCACCATGGCCATCCTGGTCTTACAAGTTCTGTATGCGGATCTCCCCCGACTTAACCTCGAGGACACGGCCTCTCAGGCGCTTCCAGCCCAGCCCCTCACTGGCTAGCCTGGCTGTCATCTGGAGCTGCTGACCTAGGAGGCCCTGGACGAGCTAGAGCAGGCCTGGGGCCCGCGACTGGTGGCATCGCTCCTCCTGCAGTGGCACCCGGCCCCACACTTGGGCTCAGTGGGCAGACACACTGTGAGGAGTCTGTGCAGTGTCCCCCAACTCCCTAGCCTCACCCTGTAATTCCTGGATCGCCGAAGCCTGGCCGGCACAAAGAGGGAGGTGAAGACAGGTACAACACTGTTGGTAAACACAAGGCAGGGTGGGAGGGTCACAGCAACCTTGTCTCAGGAGGGGTAGTCCCTTCCCTGAGAGTGTTGAAAGGGAAGGGATCCTTGCCACACGTCCCAGCTGGTACACGTTTGGGGCTGCTCCCCGGACCACACCCCACTCCTGGCTGTGGGTCCAGGGAAGGGCTCAGACAGGGTCCAGACCCACTCCATCCTGGGGCCTTTCACCGATAGAACTTCACTATGCGGAGTGATGCCAAGCCTGTGGGAGGGGGTGGGAGGCGGGCTGCAGGGAGGGAGGGGTAAGAAACAAGTGCAGCATCCCCTGGATGATGTTGCTTGACAGTTGTGATTTCCATGCATCCCGACAGGCAGATGAAGGCGACCTTTCTGTGTGACTCGGATGACCTCATCTGCTAAACTGGTAAATCTCACCCGGGGCCCCAAGAAGCAACTCACTCATTACTTAACTCACTATACACCTCACAAGTCATCTGTATCATTTAAAATAATACACCGGCGCTGCCATACACCTAATAAAAATGGCAATCATCATTAAAACACAAGTGGCATTCGTATTCAAATATGACCGTGCATTTTGATGCTTGATGTTTCAAGCATAATATACAAGCAGAACGCTTCATTTGAAATAAACGAGGGTAGAATGCTGTCTGTTTTGGGATCCACATTCATTTACCATGACTGGTATAATGCCCACAGCTTTGATGTTTGGCCATCGAGGGGTTGTCTTCCATTACCCTATTACATATGATAGAAGAGGTATGGAACTGAAAGAATCTCTCATAATGCTAACCAGACAACTCTCTTGATCATTTCAAAGGGAATATTCCCTCTGAGGAGGGTCAGATGAAGCGAAGGGAAGGGGCCATCGAGCGCCACCTGAATCTGCTCAAGGAAGCCCAGTTAATGATGGGGCCTCCCCTCCAGGCCCCATGTAATGGGGTTACTCCTGGATAATCCTGGACCCGCTGGAGTCCTGGTAAGTCAAAGAGCCTCCCAAGTCCCTGAAAAGTCTAGCTAGTCCTTGCTACTTCTGCTTCATCAGGCCGCTCACATGATGAGGCTACGCTAGGCCAAGACAGATTCCACTGGTCAAGGTCTATCTCGACATCCCCAAGCTTCCAGGTCCCTGGAAGAAAAGCAACCAATGGGGTCTCGGGGAAGGGCAGAGTTCAGGCCCCCGCCTGCCTCGCTGAATCAAATCCCTGCTTGCCACACACCACTCCAGTTCAATCATGCTTTGGGGGTGAGTCAGAGAGGAGGTGGGCGGTCGTGCCTGGTTTTGCCAGGTGGCTGGTCCCCTCATGACCATGACTCCTCCCTGGACTTAATCCTTCCGAACAGGACTCCACCTCCAAGCCCTGTACTCAGCCAGGAGAAAGGCCTGATTCAGAACCCGGCTCCTCAGCAGTACCCGAGGCTGTTTCCCTTCCATAGAGCAGGTAAGGAAATCACCCACGCGGACACAAAACACATCACTTCCGGAATCACACCTGAGTTCGGGCACAGAGTCTGGGCAGAGTAAGGCCAAGCTACAAGCTCGAGGTCACTGGCCATAATTATCCCTCCCAAAAGGGCGGCCTTCCTTACCTATAGCCAAGCAGTTTCTGAGGCCATGACAAATAGCCCTGCCCACGGAAACCCCGGCGGCAGCATTCCTCAGCAGGTCTCCCAGCCCAGGCGTTAGGGACGAGCACCAGAAAAGTAAACAGACTAAACCAAGAGAAGCAAGAGAGAACTGGTTCTCCTGCTCTCTAGATGGTTCATGACATTTCAATTATGTGCAGCCCAAAATCGCGGAATTATTTTCAAGCTTTACGGAGCCTCCTGGCTTCGCAAAAGAAATATTAGTTGGTGCAGCGAAGGACAGCTGGAAGCAGAGACCAGAAAGAAGTTCATGAGCAGGGATGAGCCCAGGGGCAGCACCGTCTATGGGACAGGGCAGGTCAAGTATGGCACCTTTTGTCCTGAGGAGCCATGAGTGTGGGCTGTGCTTACTTGCAATCTATTTCGCAAATTAGAAGTGTGTGTCCTCGAGGTGATGTCAGTGTCAAGTCAGCAAATGGCAGAGGAGCCCTGAGCTCAGCTTCACCAGTAACTCTGCTGCATGATGCCCGGGGAACGGACTGAGGGAATCCTCCTGAAAGTTGAGGCGGAGAGTTGCCAAAGCACAATCTTTTGAACAACCAGACTCAGGATCTAAACAGACAGGTCTTCCTTTTAGTAGCTCTGCTGTGGGCTGAACGGAGAGGAGGGTCCCGCATCCTCTCTCTGTTCCACTTTTCTCTACGAAAATCTCCTTTCAAAACTTGTCAAAGGTAGACCCGTAGCACCCCAATGAAAAGACATAGCCAGAGTTCTTCTGATGATGATGGTATCCACACCTTCCAACGCCTACAGGTGCCAAACAGGCCTGCTTCATAATATCACCCAAACTGTATTCTTCTGGCCCCAAAACACTTTACTTTTTAAAAATACCCATTCAGGCCAAAATTAACAAGTCAGGAAACAACAAGTGTTGGAGAGGCTGTGCAGAAAGGGAAACCTTCCTATACTATTGATGGGAATACACGTGGGTGCAGCCATTTTGGAAAACAGTGTGGAGATTCCTTAAAAAACTTAAAAAGAGAACTACCCTATGACCCTGCAATTGCACTACTGGACATTTAACCCAAAGATACAGATGTAGTGAAAAGAAGGGCCATATGTACCCCAATGTTCATTGCAGCAATGGCCACAATCGCCAAACTGTGAGAAGAGCCAAGGTGCCCTTCAACAGATGAATGGATAAAGAAGATGTGGTACACATACACAATGGAGTACTATGCCTCCCTCAGAAAGGATGAATATCCAACTTTTGTAGCAACACAGACTGGATTGGAAGAGATTATGCTGAGTGAAATAAGCCAAGTAGAGAAAGTCAAGTATCACATGGTTTCACTTACTTGTGGTGCATAAGGGGTAATATAGAGGACAGTAAGAGAAGGAAAGGAAATGGGAAGTAGGGCAATCTGGGGAGAGAAACGAAACACGAGAGACTTTGGACACAGAAACAAACTGAGGGACTTGGAAGGAGGGGGTGGGGGAATGGGAGAGCCTGGTGGTGGGTACTGAGGGCACCTATTGCATGGAGCACTGGGTGTGGGGCATGGGCAATGAATCTTGGAACACTAAAAAAATAAAATAAATTTAAAGTTAAAAAAAAAAAAACATTCATCTTGAAACATGTTTAACAGAGACACAGATAGGAGAACAGTTCACTTTCTTCTTAATTCTACTGTCAGAAATACGACAGCACAAGTTTGACCCTAAATGGCCACTGGCCATCAGCCTCAATGTTGGGGACACGGAGAGCAGTGGGGACCTGGCTGAACCATAGCGCTTGTGACCTGCATGAAGGCAGAAGCCACCATCAAAGCCAACAGTCTGGCAGAAGCGTGCACTCGGCACTTTCCAAAGAAACCAGAAATCCAGATTCTCATGCGTAATGTCCCAGTGTTTGAGCATGGACTATAAGCTTTAAAAATAAATAAATAAATAAATAACAATCTCAGGTCACCAGTTTGCTACCTCCCCCTTTAATGACTGAAGGCAATTACTGGGAACAGAACTGGTCTGGAAGCCAGGAACACAGGGCTGTTAGAGCTCGCTCTGACACCTGGGCAAGACACCTGGCCGTCGGGGGTCTCTGTCACCTTGTCCGAAAAGCTGAGAGGCCCAAATTCCTCTCAATACTAAATTATTATACTGTATAGTTATATATAAGTTTTCAAGATGGTCAACTCCCACAAGAATAACAGGAAACATAATTAAAAAGGAAAACACCCACAGAAATAGATCATTGGACCATAGCAGGGTCTGTTACACCATCTATACACGGCCTCAGTGTGGCTAAGCCCCAGGGTTAACAAGGCCACAAAACGTGAGAACCCCCCACCGGGTCCAATCCTCTCCCTGGGAGCCACTCCCAACCCACCAGAGAAAAGAAAGTGTGGCTCTCCTCCCGTGTTATCTTGGCTGTGCTGGGGAGCACCTCTCTACGAGACAGAGCTAGTGTGGGTCTCCTGCCCCTAAACTCAGGGTTTCCAGGGGACATCTGGAGTCGAAAAGCAAAACTGACCAACAGGCTATTGTGAGTCCCAACTCTGGCCTCCACAGTCATGCTCGGCCTTCCTGCAATGGGACGTGTAGCTGCCCCACCGGGCCGTCCGCAGGAGCCGGCTGTCCTTGGAGCAGCTCTGGTCACGAACTCGTGGCTATGGCCCCACGTGCATGCAAGCGGATAGCTCACCCCTGCCAAAGCACACAGCAGATGGGGAGGGAATAAGGAAAAATAAGCTGGGGAATGATGATGGAGGCAAAGGGTAAAAACTGGTGTATTTCAGCCCAAATAGCAGTATTGACATTCTTGTGGTTATATGAAGTGTGTGTGCCTTGGGCAAAATGAAGGCCCTAAGGAGAGGAGGAACTGAAACTGCACAGGTCCTTCACACAGGCCATCCTGACCCTACAGACAGATGGCCAGCCTTCGGTACATTTCAGAGAACAACTTACCTTGGACTCTAAAAGCAGCTATGACCTTTCTCTCTGCTTGTCTCTTAAAGGCCTTTTCTCTGCCTCGCCCTGCGATCACCCTGGCCTCAGGTCACCAGTGCTCGTTCTAAGTCAGGTCGGTGTTAGCCCAAGGCCTTTGTATTATCGGTTGCCTCTGCCTGGAATGATCTTTACCCTGATCTTCCCGGGGGTGGTTGGCTGACGTCTCAGCCTCCAGGGCTCCCCTCAGAGGGGCCCTCTCTGGCCTTCTGAGGATTTACCCACCCGTGGTGTGTCATGTGACCCGATTCTGCTTCACACCACCCAATCTGTCTGTTTCTGTCTTCCTTGCCTGCCTTCTCGCACTAGCATATGAGCTCATTTTTCCAGCTACTGGAGCGGTGCCTTGCATACAGCAAGTGCTCAGGGAGCATGAGTGGAAGGAATGGAGGGCTGGTTGGCTGAAGGGGGTCAGGCCTCCAGCAGATAGACACCTGAGGTTTGCTGGGCATGTGGGGAGGATAAACCCGCACAGACCTGAGTCACAGGGAAGACAGACATTTATCCCATGCTTCTGGAAGTGCACCGACCTGCTGCTGAAGATGTGTGTGAGAACAGTCTGTAAGGAGAGTGAAGGGCTGGCCACGTGGGCAAAGGAGAGAAGAGGGGTAGCGGGGCAGGCACCCCGTGGGGGAGCAGCACAATGAGGCGCCACATTGAAAGCAGAGCACAGGCCCCAGCAGCCCCGGGTGCAGGCTGGGGGGAGATGGGGCCTGGAAAGAGAGGCAGGGTCCAGTTCCTAAGGAGTGACAGAATGGCTTTCTATCTACGAAGACAATTCTAGGGGCAGCAAAGGCAACTAATAAAAGAGCAAAACATGCCAGAAGGTTATTGCCCAATCCAGGTGAAAACACATCTGGAATTGCAACTCTCAGCAGCAACAGAAAAGGAAGAAGAGACAGACAGAAAGCTGTTAAAGGATAGGATCACGGGAGCTCTGTCACACAGAGATGTGGGAGGTAAAGGAAAGGACAGAGTTAAAGGGAATCCCATCAGAATCAATAGTCTTGCCCTCATGGGGCCCATGAAGCCCTGAATGCCTCATGCACAGACATGAGGGGGGTAGTGCATTGTGGCTGTGACCCTGGTCCAGCAAGGAATCCCGCCCCTCCCCCCACGCTGCCCCAGTGCACCTGCTTCGTCAGGAAGTCAGCAGAGAAGTCCCTCTGGTGTGTGTGCATCAAACCTACCAGGTTGGTGATTTCTCTGCTCCTAGAGCTACACGTGCTCTTCCTTCCCGCACAGCCATGTCTAGAGGCACATGCTCAGACATCACCGAAGCATGACTATTGGTCTAAATATAGATGTGCCTGTCACCCCAGGGAAAGAGCAGACCACAAGTCATGACAGCACTCACTCCAAGGAAATTTACAGGTGACAAAGTTAGAAAAACAAATCAATGTAAGGTTTCCTAAGTCTGAAAATCTGATCGGAGGGTCAAATTATGATGACCTCACCTCCTTTGCTTCTCTTGACCTTAAACTGCTAACTTGGCCCCCCTCTAAGCAGTCCTCGCCCCACTCCAAGCTATTTCTCACAGTCTTCAAGGGAAATCACATGTTGCAGGGTCCTCACTCCATTCTCACTCTCCTACTCTAGTCCCTCCACCTGCGCGGCCACATCCTGTCAATGGCATGGGCTCTGGGACCTGCCAGCTTGGCTCTGAATCCTGGCTTGGCCATCTGGGAGCTCTGAGACCTGGGGCAAGTTATCCAGCCACTCTGTGCCTCAGTTTCCACCCTGGTAAAATCATGTGACAGTTCAATGAATTAGTATTTGTCAAAACGTCAGAACAGTACCTAGCACGTGGCAAGTAACTAACACGTGGAACCCACTGTTCCTACCACCACTGCTCCTGCTGGCCTTGGGAAAGCCTCTGCCAAGTCCTACCACAAAGAGCCAAAGCCATAGGAGCTCTGCCGTGAGGCAAGGGACAGTTGCCGTCCTGGTGTAACTGCCGCCCAAGAGAGTATGCGCCATGATTTCTGAAATTACCACTAAAAGAGTTATTTACCAACAAAACAGATGAACCAATGGGAGGGGGAGAAAAGAGAAAGGGTGGGAGAAACAAACCAAAAGAGAAAGATGGAGAACTGATGGAAGGAGGCAGGTGGGGAATGGGCCAGATGGGGGATGGGTATTAAGGGGGGACACCTGTTGGGATGAGCATTGGATGTATCATATAGAAGTGATTCGCCACTGAATTCTACTCCTGAAACCAGTATTACACTGTATGTTAACTAACTAGAATTTACATAAAATTTTGAAAAAAAATAAAAATAAAAGAGTTCTTTCCATTTTTTCCCTGCAGCCCTCCCTTCTCCACAGTGTCCTCCCAGAACTAAGACATGAGTTGTGGACACCCAAGCTAGAAGACAAATGAGTGACAGCCGCCACACGGTCTCCCTCCCTCAGGCAAGGGCTTTGTTACAGGGTCAAGTAGGTCCAGCCTGGCTCCTGCTCCCTTAAGATGGATTCTTCCCAAGAGAATCCTTCGTTCTTCACCTCAAAGGATTTCTGGAGCCACCCTTTTCCCGATTCTTCCAAAGGGAGGGTTTGAGTCTGATTCTTTAAGAGAATGGAAAACCAACTGTATTGTTAAATTATCTGTAAGTGGAAAGCAAGTATAAGCTGTAAAAACATGATAAGTTCGAGACTAAAAAATAGTTCTGATACAGGACTTTGAATTTACCTTTTTTTATAAAGATTTTATTTATTTATTTGAGAGACAGAGAGCGTGAGAGAGACAAGACTGAGCAGCAGTGGAGGGGGGAGCAGAGGGAGAGGAAGAAGCAGCCTCCCTGCTGAGCAGAGAGCCCATGCGAGGCTCCATCCCAGGACCTTGAATTGAGATCATGACCTGAGCTGAAGGCTGACACTTAACCGACTGAGCCACCCAGGTGCCCCTGAATTTATCTTTGCTGATGAACTACCTGTCAATAATCTTAACATTAGGGGCGCCTGGGTGACTCAGTTGGTTAAGCAACTGCCTTCAGCTCAGGTCATGATCCCAGAGACCTGGGATCGAGTCCCACATCGGGCTCCCTGCTTGGCAGGAAGCCTGCTTCTCCCTCTCTCACTCCCCTTGCTTGTGTTCCCTCTCTGGCTGTGTTTCTCTCTGTCAAATAAATAAAATCTTTAAAAAATAATAATAATCTTAACATTAGGACAGGGAGAGGAAAACAAAATTTTAAACATGATACCACTTACATTAGCATAAAAAAAATCCAAGACATAGGAATAAATCTGATAAAATATGTGTAAGACATCTCCAGAAAATCCAGAAACATTGAGGAGAAAAATTAAAGAAGACCCGTATTAATAGGAAAGCATGCATGCTCCTAGGCCCTAGGCACAAAGATCCAATATTACAAAGATACTTGTTTTCCCCAAACTGATCTACAGATTTTATTCAATTCCTGTCAAAATATCGGCAATTTTTGTGGAAATTGACAAGATGATCGTTTTTCTATGAAATGCAAAGGGTCAGAAGAGCCAAGGTGATCTTGAAGAAGAAAAACACAGTTGAAAGATTTACACTACCAGATGACAAAACTTATTATAAAGTTACAGCAATTAAGTCAGCATGGTATTAGCAGAAACTTGTCAGCAAGAGCATAAAGATACACAAATGGACCAATATAACAAAGAGGGTTTAGAAACAGACCCACACATGTACAAGCCTCTAATTTTTGATGACACCCCACTGAACAGCAGAAAGGAAGGAATGGTCTTTTCAAAATGGTGCTGGATTATCTGGATATAAACAAATGAGCCTTGCCGCTACCTCACACCAATCCCAAAACTAAATTTTAGGGGCGCCTGGCTGGCTCAGTCAGAAGGGCATACGACTCTTGGTCTCAGGGTCATGAGTTCGAGCCTCACATTGGGTGTAGAAATGACTTAAATAAGTAAACTTAAAAAAAAAAAAAGAAAAAACTATATTCTAGGAGGACTGTAGACATACCCTGGAAAGGCAAGACATTGAAACTTCCAGATGCTATCTTAGGAGAATATCTTCATGCCCTTGAAGACAGGGAATGACTTCTAAAGTAGGACACAGAAAGCACAAACCATAAAGGGAACAATTGATGAATTGTATTTCATTAAGAACTTCTGCCCATCAAGACACCATTAAGAGAGTGAAAGCAAACCACACAGTGGGAGAAGAAATTTGCAGTACATGCATCCAACAAAGCACTCATATTCAGAATACATAAAGAATTCCACAAATCAATAAGAAAAAGGAAACACAGTTTTAAAAGAAGGGAGACTTGAAAAGGCACTTCATAAAAGAGAATATCCCAATGCCCTCCCTGCTAAAAAATATTTTAAAAGGGCTCAACATGATTAGTCTTCAAAAAAAATGCACATTAAACTACAGCTAGATGCTGCTGAGGTCCTGGCAATGTTCTCTTTCATGGCATGGGTGGTAGGCTCCCAGAAAACAATTCACTGAGTTGTACACTTCTCTGTTTGTACACTTCTCTGTGTACTCCTCTCTGTTTATTATATTTCCATAACAATGTTCCCTAAAAAAAGGGACTTGAGAAATACCAGCCAAATTTAATGTGTGGACCTTATTGGATTTTGCTTCACACAAGCCAGTTGTTAAAAAAAAATTTGCAAGACTTGGGTCATTAACTGCATATTTGATTATCACTTATAATTACTTGTTTAGGTAAGATGATGGGTTACATCAATGTTTTCAACAAGAGTTCTTATCATTTAGAGCTACATACTGAAGTATAAATACATATGCTACAAATAAAATAATATCTTGGATTTGTTTCAAAATACTCCAAAGAGGGTGGACAGTAAGACAAGAAAATAGGAGTTGACGGGTGGTAGAGTTGGACAGCTGACCCGTGAACAACATGGGGGTTGGGGACGCTGACTCCCTCCACAGTCAGGAATCCATGTATAATGGGGCGCCTGGGTGGCTCAGTGGGTTAAAGCCTCTGCCTTCGGCTCAGGTCATGATCTCAGGGTCCTGGGATGGAGGCCTGCATCGGGCTCTCTGCTCAGCAAGGAGCCTGCTTCTGCCTCTCTCTCTGCCTGCCTCTCTGCCTACTTGTAATCTCTCTCTCCCTGTCAATTACATAAATAAAAGTTAAAAAAAAAAAAGAATCCATGTATAATGGACTCCCCTTTGACTCCCCCAAAGCTTAACTGCTAGTAGCCTGCAATTCACCGAAAGCCTTAACCGATAACAGAAATAGTCGATGGACACATATTTCGTACGTTATATGTCTTATGCATTATTGTATTCTTACAATGAAGTAAGCTGGAGAAAAGAAAATGCCATTAAGAAAATCATAAGGGGGCACGTGGATGGCTTAGTCGTTAAGTGTCTGCCTTTGGTCAGGTCATGATCCTGGAGTCCAGGGATTGAGCCCCACGTCAGGCTCCTTGCTCAGCAGAAAGCCTGCTTCTCCCTCTCCCACTCCCCCTGCTTGTGTTCCCTCTCTGGCTGTATTTTTCTCTGTCAAATAAGTAAATAAAATCTTTAAAGAAAAAGAAAATCATAAGAGAAAATACCTTTACAAGACCATGCTCACTTTATCAAAACTAATTCACATTTAAGTGGACTTGCACAGTTCAAGAGTCAACGGTGGTATTCTACTTCTATGTTTAAAATGTTGTATAATAACACTTTTTAAAGCTATAGCAAAGCCAAGGTATTATGCTTTGGGGCTGGGACTCCTCTCTCCCACCCCTCCCCAACCGAATCAAATATTATGTAGTGACAGTGGAAACCATCCACACTGCACCCCTAGGCTACCAGGACCTCAAGAAGTCGTCTTAACCATTCCCTCCTCATCAAGCAGAGGATCTAAAACAGGAGGGCCCACCCCACATCTGCATGCCCAGGGCCCCCTCACCCAGCATGTCGCCCAGGAAGCCCTCCAGGTCTGGGGCTCACCTCATTCACTCACCACCTCTCGGGGAAGCTCACTTTACTTCCCTTCTGAGCAAAATGCTGCATTTCAGCAAGGGCCTCTGGGAGAAATGAACAGGTTCTCTGATCCCTGCAGTGGCTCCTGAAGCCCTCCCCCTAGGCTCACCTGTAAAGGTTTCAGAAGCGGGGAACAAGGGTTCACACTCATTAAAAGGGCAAGAGTAAAAAATTAATCTGTAGGACTTGCTCCATTTCTTCTTCTGACCCCTAGGAACCTCAACAGTGGGTACTTTTCAGACTATACCAGGCCTCTCTGAGCAGCACCCAGCTGCCTCCGCACACCAGCAACACGACCTCTAATGTCCTATATGCTTCAGTCTATCATCTGTGAAATGCAGGTAACAGTACACACCTCACGAGGTTGTTGAGATTAAATAGTACAGTATGTGCAGGGCACTTAAAACAATGCCCAGTGTTGGCCTTTAGCCGTGACTATAGAACTACAGAAGCCCCAGCCGAGGACCCATGCCACTACTAGAAGGAGTGAACCGGGAGGGTGGGCTCCTGAAACCAAAGGAAGGGAATGGTGCTGCTGAATCTCTGTGGCTAAGCCTTTCAAACACACCTATTTCTGTCACCGTTATGTGCCACAGAACAATATTTGTCAATAATTTGGGGATAAAGAAAAAAATATTCTAAGAGGTCAGAGATGTCACAGGAAAAATGGATGTCCTTATATTTCAGAAATGCATACAGAAAGGTTGTTCCTCTGTATGAAGATACAAACCCTATTCGCACTCAAGGGGCCAGCAAGGCCGTCAATGGCTGGTCTTTTGGGGTTTTTTTTTTTTTTTGGTTTTTTTAAGATTTTATTTTACTGAGAGAGAGATAGTGAGCATGAGCAGAGGGAGGGGAGAAGCAGACTCCCCACTGAGTGAGGAGCCCCATATGGGGCTCCATCCCGTGACCCTGAGATGATGACCTAAGCCTAAATCAAGAGTCAGACTCCTAATTGGCTGGGCTCCGCCCCCCATGCCCCTCAACAGCTAGTCTTGATTTAGTCTAGTACCACTCCACCTATCACAAAAAGAAGCTAAGAGCTAACATTTCGCTCTTTTGTTGTTAATGACTGACATTCACGGGCCCATTCAAGCAAGGGTTGTTGTTGTTGTTGTTTTAATTGGGGCTATTATAATGCTTTATGTTTGCTTACATGTTTAGTATTATTTAATAAACAGCATGACTTCCAAATAGAAATAATTAACCATAGAGGTCCAGAGAATTAAAATACTAAAATTTTTAAGTTTTGCCCTTAGACCATAATTTCTATAGGCCCTGTGCATACATTCTGAAAACATATTTTCTCAGAATTTCTTCCTCGTTAACATTCATAATTGTGTTTTACCATTGACTATTCTTTCTGATTATCATAACGTCAGAGGAATGAACAGCTTGTAGGAAACTGAGAATGAGGGAGGCTGCCCAAAGGGCCTGTTGTCTACCCTGCAGACTCTAGGGGCTATTAATTATTTAGCTACTTTTCAAAGTTAATAAATAGGAATGTCTTTTGCCCTTTATTCCCCAGATGAATTTAACCAAACGAGGGAGAGGGTGTGTGTGCACAGACCTAGCAGTCTGAGGACACAGAGGTAAATGAAAAGAAGATTTTAAAACATATACATATATCTATATTTACTGTCAATTAAATATGCACAACACTGCTTTATGTGGCATGTTTTTATTATGACTAAATTCTCAAGAGTATTTTGATGGTTTTTGGGTGTACTTTGAAAAACATGAGCACTTTAAAAACATAACATTAATACAAAAAAAGAACAAACTCAAAATGACACTTGAAAACAATATTTGTAGTTAGAAATTGCAAGCACTGAAGTATCGAACGGAAAAATTAGCCCCATTCTCACCACTGTCCTATGCCCCAAAGCTTTATGCTTTTTTTTTTTTTAAGATTTTATTTATTTGACAGAGAAAGACACAGGGAGAAAGGAAACAGAAGCAGGGGGAGTGGGAGAGGGAGAAGCAGGTTTCCCACCAAGTAGGGAGCCCGATTCAGAGCAGACCCCAGGACCCTGGGATCATAACGGGAGCCGAAGGCAGAAGCTTAACAACTGAGCCACCCAGGCGCCCTGCTTTATGCTTTTCTATCCTATCAGGAAAGTCAGCTATATGTGTACATTGATTTATTTACGAAAAGGAATCCTATCATGCAGCTTTGTGACATGCATTTTTTACTTAATAACATAGCTTTTTTTTTTAAGATTTTATTTATTTATTTGAGAGAGCGTGCACATGCAAGTGGCAGGAGGGGCAGAGGGAGAGGCCAGCTCCCCACTGAGCAAGGAGCCCATCTATCCCAGGATCCTGGGATCATGACCTGAGCCAAAGGCAGACGCCTAAGGACTGAGACACCCCAGTACCCCTTAATAATACATCCTGATGCCATTTCCAAATCAACACAGGCTCCTGCCATGTTCTTTCTGCTCTTACAACCCAGTGCTTCAGGAAGGATCTTTGCACATGAGGCTCAGCGCCCTATGTGGTGTTTTAGTGTGACAGGCCACCAAAGGGAGCACAGCAAGCAGAAGCCACTCCAGACTATCCCACGTGCGTGGTTGGAAAAGAACCATCTAGTTCTCTCCGCTCACTTCGGTTCCTTCAGAAAATCTCCAGCGACATCAGCTTGAGAAAAGGGCTGCTTGCAGCTGAGAAAGGCAGACACTGCTCTCTGTTCACATCTGAGACAAATGGGTCCGGTGGCAAAGCAGGAGTCGTGTCCTTGCACTTAGATCCGCCTGCTGTCACCCCCTCCACTGCCACGGTGTCCCAAAGGCTGGCAGCAGGAACGAAAGGTTTGGAGCAGGAGTCACAAAGACCAACAGGAAGCACAATACTCGGGGCTGCCAGCCTCAGGGTGCACAAGAACACAGTCCCGTGGCCAAGTCGGGATTAAAAAAAATGACCACAGAGCCCTGCCTCAAATCCTTTTGGAAATGAAGGGATTAAACTCATATTTTGACATCTTTCGAAGGAGCATTTTTCCAAATATCTGTTCCGTTTGTTTTCTCATTTGACCCCCACACCAACTCAGCAAGAAGGTCGGTGTCAATTTCTGCACCTACAGGATGGGATACCGTGCAAGGTGGTGACTCACCCAAGGTCAGCAGTGTTCTGACTCTCAGCACTGTGCTCCTTCCTGGATTCTCCCTGCCGCCCCCCCACCCCAAGTCCACAGCCAGTTGGCCAAGTACAGAACCCTCAACAAAAAAGAGCCAGGAAAGAAGCTAGAGAAAAAAAATATGCCCTCCCCAGGAAGACCCAAAATCATGAAAACTACCTTTCCCTAAACAAAAAGTTAATGAATTGAGTAATGCTGATGTTGCTAAGTACGGGGTTGAGACACCAAACTCACACCATAACAGAACAATAGTCTTTACTAGTTTTACAAAGACCTTTGTAAAAGAAGAACCCGGCTGACTTAGTCAATGGAACCTGCAACATTTGATCATGGGGTTGCAAGTTCAAGCCCCCTGGTGAGTATACAGATCATTAAAAAAAAAAAAAAAATCTTTTAAAAAAAAAAAAAAAAAGACATTTTTAGAGCACCTTGGTGGCTTAGCTGGTTAAGCATCTGCCTTCAGCTCAGGTCATGATTTCAGGGTCCTGGGATAGAGTTCCAAGTCTGGCTCCCTGCTCAGCAAAAAGTCTGCTTCTCCCTCTCCTCCCACCAACCCTCCTCCCTCCACCCCGCCATCATGTGCTCTCTCTCTCTCAAATAAATAATTATTTTTAAAAAAGACTTGGGTGGGGGGGCGCCTGGGTGGCTCAGTTGGTTGGGCAACTGCCTTCAGCTCAGGTCATGATCCCAGAGACCTGGGATCGAGTCCCATTTCAGGCTCCCTGCTCGGCAGGAAGTCTGCTTCTCCCTCTCTCACTCTCGCTGCTTGTGTTCCCCCTCTGGCTGTGTTTCTCTCTGTCAAATAAATAAAATCTTAAAAAAAAAAAAAAAAAAAAGACTTGGGTGAAGATATGGTTTCACATTTTATTATAACACACATTACTATCTCAGTTTTTTTTTAATCCAGTAGTTCTTTAACTTTTCCAGTTAGACAAAGCCTTGG
>PITA01002648.1:27397-54540 GCA_004023965.1 Spilogale gracilis | reverse complement strand
GCCACCCAGGTGCCCCCATCCTATGTATTTTCTAACTTTCTTGAGAATGTCCTACAGAAGAAATATATTTTACTTTGTGAAGAATAGATATGTACGTCATTGAAATAAAACTTTAACAAAATCATTATCTTCTGCTTGTTCTACTTGGATATTTCCTATGTTTTTATACCTTTGGGGACAGAGGTCTAGAAAGGCTCCTCTCTGCTGCTTTGAAGAAGAGGTCTTAGTAAATTACCAAAGATTACAAACAGCCTTCAAAACTGAAGGGTCTGGATGCCTGGGTGGCTCAGTGGGTTAAAGCCTCTGCCTTCAGCTCAGGTCATGATCTCAGGGTCCTCGGATCGAGGCCCGTGTCGGGCTCTCTGCTCAGCGGGGAGCCTGTTTCCTCTGCTCTCTCTGCCTGCCTCTCTGCCTAGTTGTGATCTCTCTCTGTCAAATAAATAAGTAAAATCTTTAAAAAAACAAAAAAAACAAAAACTGAAGGGCCTACATAAGCAATACTCACGCCAAGGGCCAGGAGGCTGGAAGTCAGGCAAGGTTCCCCTGATGAGGCCCCAAAATGAGCCGGATCTCGAAAGACAAGCTGGAATCAGAAGGGCAGAGACTCAAAAGTGAAATGAGCCCAGCACATCTGGGGGACACTCACGAGGGGTCAATAAGGGGAGGAGTAAGGGACAAAGTCAAAGAGAAAACCTGAGCCACGTGTCCTTACTCTATTTGGACTTCGGTTCTGTCCTTAGTCCTAGATGCTTCTGTTTTCAGAAATTCTCTTAGCTTTATTTTCTTGATCCACTTGTCCATTTTACCACTTTCTCTGTCGTTCTTCACGACTTCCCATCAAGCCACAGGGATTCAGGAGAAGTTGATGACTAACAGCTCATAGGCTGTGTGGATTATAATTTATCAGATTCCAGTTTTGTTCAAGTACTGAGCATATTTTAATAACAACCAAAATATTTCACAGTTTGAATAGGAATGGATACTTTATCAGGCAGATTGAAAGGACAAGGTCCCTGTCCTTTAGGAAGGAGAAGTTAAAACCTTGGTGTGGGTTATGGATTAGCCTATGGAAAAAAATCAGGAAGAAATCAAGAGCAAGGGGAAGATTAATGGGAATTTCACTTTACACAAAGAAAACAAGGATGTTTCAATAACTGAAGCTGAACTTTCTCCTGGATCCCGGAATCCACACCATATTTATAAATCTATAATCCAGCTACTGGGGCGCCTGGGTGGCTCAGTTGGTTGGGCAACTGCCTTCGGCTCAGGTCATGATCCTGGAGACCCGGGATCGAGTCCCACATCGGGCTCCCTGCTTGGCAGGAAGCCTGCTTCTCCCTCTCTCACTCCCCCTGCTTGTGTTCCTTCTCTGGCTGTGTTTCTCTCTGTCAAATAAATAAAATCTTAAAAAAAAAAAAAATCCAGCTATTACTTGATTTTAATGGGCTTGTTAGACTAGCCTGGGAAATGTGGCTTTTACTATTTTCTACAGAGATACATTTCCCAATGTATCAAACTCAGTGAACTTTTAAAATACAACCCATTTTTACGTGGGAGCTATCTGTGCAGCAATTTCTTTACAACTGCACTTAAAATATTTCTTCTGTAAAATTGAGTTAATGTATAAAATACTGCTTTATGCCAGAATAAAGATGTTAGTATTTCCTTTAAAAAAGAATGAATGAATGAAAGCCTGAGTCAGTCTGCAGAGAGCAAGAGAGACTGGATTTCATCCTCAAGGTGATAATGTTGTGACTGACGGTCTCTGATGGTACAAAGCGCTATTCTAGAGTTTTTCACCTGCACGTGGACTTGAAACCAGCTCTAAAAACTGTTCAGACACCAGGTTCTCCAGCTCTATCTCAGCACAGAGAAAAATGTGTGCACACAGACCTCATAAATTCACAATTCTAACAAGAGGAGTCTGGATCACATAAAAAAAAAATAGAAAAGCTGGGAAATACGTATTAAGTTTAGACAGCAACTGAGTCGTTTCTCTTTCTTTTCATTCTTTTCCTTCTGTTAATGAAGTGTGCACCTTATCTGCAGAGACCACTAAGTAATTACTTCCTTTACATATTGAGAAGCTTGTTCTCAAGCTTGTTCTCTTATGAGACTATCCAATAAATAACTTTGTGAAAATTAAATTCTGTATCAGCAATAACACTTTTAGTAATAAGGTTATAAAACACGCACACACATACACACAGGGACCTCTGGAGGTGTCCAGCATGCAGTAATTCAGGCTCTGCTGGACACAATGACAGGGCCCTCTGATCCTCACCTAGCACTCGGTTGGTCTCAGGAGGATAAAAACATCAGCGTGAATCACCTTGCAATTACACTGCCATCTGAAAGCATATTTAAGAGATGAGAACAACAAAGGTAAGTCTCTGAACATTCCTACACTGGACTTCCTCTCCTCTCTCCCAGTCTGAGGACCAAGACAGCTCAGTATTCTTTCATTGATTTCTCATGAGCATCATTTTTTTTATCATTTTCTGAATTTAAAAGGGACTGTCTCTCAAGGCCTTCTTAAAGAGCTAGAAGGCACCATCAGTTGAATCTACTTTTTTCCCCCACAGGAAAACTACCTCAGAGGAAGATTTTTTCTAATTTCGGAGAAAATGTTTGTACCCAAGTGTAATAGGCCACCAGCCACAGATGCGTACCCGGTTGTCTGGGGTAACACAGTCCCTTCACCAACAGCCCGGTCTTTGTCGCTGCATTTCTTGCATGCACACAAACCGGCACGTCACAGTGACACAGAACCCTCCCGTTTCACCTAAAACTGTCAGGCCCGAATCTCCAGCGGAGTCCAAATCCTGCTCGGGATGCACGATTGGTGGAGGAGGCTGGAAGGGAGAGGGTCTGCCCTGGGCAGGTGCCCGCAGCCTCCGTCTCCTGCGGACCTGGTGTCCGCGCCCATCCCGCTCTCTCGCGGCAGCCCCCCTCTCCTGGGAAAGCCCGGGCTCCCGTCTGCCCACCGCCCCAGACCCCGGGGGGGCTGCCCGGGCGCGAAGGCGGGGCGCCGCTCAGAAATTCGGGTGTCTCCACACCTCGAGGAGGAGGCTGCTCACCCCTGTTTCAGTCGGAGTGACCGCTAGGTGAGCCTCCGGGGCCGCCCACCCTGTGCCTCCAAGTCCGGATCTTGACGCCCCGCTGCCCCTGACCCCCTCGACAGCGACCTCCGCAGACCCCGGTCCCCCTGATTCAGGCCGCGACGGCCTCAGCCTCCACCCGCGCTGACCACCAGAACCCGCCCCAACCCCGGCCGCGACCCTCTCGATCCCGGCCCTCCATTCCCTGGCCCCGACGCCTTCGACCCCGGCCCCCCCGACCCCCGCCGCGACCCCGGCCCGCTCCAACCCGAGCCAGGCCTGGGGCGGCGCACTTACACCTGCCAAGGCGGCCGTCGGGGAGGCCGGGGTCCGGGGAGCCGGGGTCGGGAGGACCGGGGTCGGGGTCGCGGGCCGGGGTCGCAGCCGCCCGACCCGAGGCCCCGCCGCCTGGCGCACGTGCAGGCTGACAGGCCCCCCATAGGTTCCATACCTGCCACCGGAAGTGAGTGAGGAGGGCAGTATAGGCATTTCCTGTGACGCGAGCGCCTGGACTCCATTAGGCAGCAGCTGGGGGAAGAATCAACACACCAGGGAGCGGAGCGCAGCCACCGAGCGCCGAGGCGGCCGCTGCCTCCGCCGCCGCCCGCCGCCGCCGCCGCCAGCGCCGGGGCTCAGCCCCGCGGCGGGCCCCGCGCCCCCTGCCGCCGCCCGCGGGGCCCCGGCGCGCCCCCCGCCGCGCTCCGAGCCGCCCGGGGGAGGGGGGGAAGGAAAGGCCCGGACCCTCCTGCTCCCCCTCCTCCTCTCCCTCCTCCCGCCCCTCCTCCCGCCCCGGCCCCGACCCCTCCCGCCCCCGGCCCCCTCGCCCCGACCCTCCCCCGGCCCCCGCCTCGCCCCGCCGGCTTCCCACCACGGCCTCTCTCGGCGAGGAAACTCTGGCCTCCGCTTCCTCCTCCTCCGACTCGGACGCCGGCGGAGCCTCCCCGCCCCCGCGGAAGAAACCCCGAGCCTCGGCGGCGGAGGGAGCAGGAGAGCCCGGGGCTTCGGCAGGCAGAGCAGGCCTCTCCCCTCCGTCCTCGTCGTCCTCGTCGTCGTCGTCGTCCTCCTCCTCCTCCTCCTCCGTGGTGGTGGTGGTGGGACTGCCCCCGGCCGCGGCCCCTGCCGCCGCCCCCCACCGAAGTAGCGGCCACAGCCTGGTCAGCGGCAGCATCATGCAGGCCAACGGGGCAGGAGGAGGAGGAGGAGGCGGCGGCGGCGGCGGCGGTGGAGGGGGCGGCGGGGGCCAGGGACAGACCCAGGAGCTGGCCTGCCTGTCGGCCCAGAACGGGGAGTCGTCCCCCTCGTCGTCGTCGTCCGCGGGGGACCTGGCCCACGCCAACGGGCTGCTGCCTTCCGCCCCCTCCGCCGCCAGCAACAATAGCAACAGCCTGAATGTCAATAACGGGGTCCCCGGCGGAGCCACTGCCGCCGCCGCCGCCTCGGCCAGCGCCGCCGCCTCCTCAGCCACCCCGGAGCTGGGCAGCAGCCTCAAGAAGAAGAAGCGGCTCTCCCAGTCCGACGAGGATGTCATTAGGCTAATAGGACAGCACTTGAATGGCTTAGGGCTCAAGTAAGTGCCCTTTTCAGGCGGCTGGTGTGGACGGACCGAGGGCCGGAGGCCGCGTGGGGGAGGGGGGCCGGACGGAGCTCGGCCCGGGAGCGCGTTGGTGCTGCGGGCCCGGGGAGGACGGGGAGGAGCAGCTGACCTGCAGGGGAAGAGGAGAGACGGAGACAGGCGGTGGAGGGCTCGGGGAGGGGGAACAGGAAGCCCGGACATTGCCCCCTGCCCGCACACCTTCTTGGGAACTGAATTGTCTGTCAATAAAGACAGATGCGGGAGTGTGTCTCTGCGTGGTGGGGGAGGGGTGCGTTCGAGCTGCTGGAAATAATGAACCTTGGAGGATTTGTTTTTCAAGTATATCTCAGAGGCATCTTTGTGGGACACCTCCCCACCCCCAACCATGACAGACAACCCAGGCCAACCACCAATCAGGAAAGACAATCGCCTACAAGTGTTCATGGGAACTGAGGGGCTGGGAGAATTTGGAAGGAGGTTGTGGAATAAATCTGATGGGAGCAACCGAGTGAAATGCCCTGTTGATGTCATTTAAAGGCCCTTGTGTATGTTCGAGAGGCCTGCCGCTAACCAGTCCAAAACCCCACCTGAATTCCAAGAAGGGCCTGTGAAAAAGAAACCTCTGATCTGAGGGAATCGTTTATTTTCAGATAGATCGCGGGTGGCCTCCTGTGCGCACCTAAAATAGGGTGAACCCACCGATCTGTATGCACGAAGGAGAAGGGGGGAGGGGAGTGTCCTGGAGTCCTGACGGTGGGTGAAGAAGAACCAGAGGAAGACCAAAGGGGAACCGTGCAGCAATCCATTTCCTAGCTTCAAAGCCTAGGCCAAAAGCAGCTCTTTGGGCCAGCCCAGGTGTAGTTTTGGATTTACAGATTTGTTCTGGGGGAGGGAAAGTGAGGGGAGCACTTTTTAAAAGTGACCTAAGTATTTTGATTCTCTGGCAGATCGTGGCACTGTTTAGCTTAAAAATAAACAGCTAAGTGAGAAAGCATCGAAACAGAAATACAGATAGGGAAAACTGGTAAAGTTTTAGGTATCAAAATATCTGATGAGACATACCGCATTTGGTAGATCTTTTGAGCTCTCAGGGAGAAGTAGGTCTTTGAAAGATTTCACTTTGTTCCCTAAGGAAAGGGATTAGTATGAAAACAGATTTTGTAAATGCTAACAGAACATGTTACTGAGACAAGAAGCAAGCTGACAGCAGCAGGAGGAAATAACTCGTGACTGTTTGGAACCTACACCATAGTAAATTTGCTATTTTTAGTATAGAGAGAAAGAGAGTGATTTTTGATGCTGGATTTATTTTAATTTTGAAGATTGACCTAGTAGAATTGCCATGCAAACATCACGTTTGGATGTAAGGCCCTTCCCTGATCCAGGTCCTCTCTCACCTTGTCTGAAGCTACCAATTTCTATCTTTTGAGCTGTTGTGACATCGTTAATAGGGAGATCCTGGTTTTTATTTATTTAACCAGTTGGTTACAACGCATTCTTGGAGATTTTATACCTCACTAAACTTCCAAGGCATTAAATGATGAAAAATTGGAAGAACTTCTTTTGATTCTGGTTTCAAGAAGGCTTTTAACCTGACTAGATAAAACCATCACGGTGGCTGTTTGAGAATGCAAGCTTGTTGAGCCAAACACAGTTTAAAAAACAACACAAAAACAAAAGCAAAAAAAAAAAAAAAACCCACTGATTTCTTTTTTTCTCCATCACGAGGTTAGCTTGAAAACTTTTGCAAGTGTTTCTATGGACGTGAGTTGATTTAGAAGAGTGAACCCTACAAGTTGGCCGGGTCTTTTTTACACTGTATCTCTCCTGCAGCCAGACTGTTGATCTCCTCATGCAAGAGTCAGGATGTCGTTTAGAACATCCTTCTGCCACCAAATTCCGAAATCATGTCATGGAAGGAGACTGGGAGAAGGTAAAGTAGGGCATACAGAGCTGCGTGCTGCTAAAATTATATATTGGAATGTGCATTTCGTGACATTTTTGTTTTTCTTTTATGCCAATTTTTGCAGGCAGAAAATGACCTGAATGAACTAAAGCCCTTAGTACATTCTCCTCCTGCTATTGTGGTAAGAGGCGCACTTGAAATCTCTCAAACGTTGTTGGGAATAATTGTGGTAAATACACTTTTGTTCTTAGTTTCACATTCATGCTTATTTTAGTAGGTTGTTGATAATTCTGGGCTTCTGCCTCTTGTAAAAGATAAGGCCTAAAAATAGTTAAAATTCGTATAATTAAGTTTGTAAACTAGGATGAGTGTGGATGTTTGAAAGTTTTGAGTTTTCTCTTTGTAAAACCATGTTTAATAAATGTCATTGGAACCTACTTGATAAATTAAGCTCCTAGGAGTTAATGGAAAGACCATGCTTTCAGTGCTGTTGATAGCAGTTTTATATCTGTGGAATCGAAGACTAACTATTCTTTCGCATTATTTATACTCACCGTGCGGGCAGAGGAAATGTATTTGGATGTGTGTGTACCCTATAGCCTTAAGTAGCTGATACATGAATTGTCCTGGTTTTTGGTTTGGGGTTCTTTTCATCTTTGGGAATTACAGTTGATTCAAAGCAACTCCTTCGGTGTGCTCACCATGTTCCACTCTTACATTCCAGTTGTGTGCATTGACAGTGTCCAGATGTGTACAATGTGGAGGGTGTGTGTGCAGATTTGATCATTGGGCTGTGCTCACAGGCCTTATTTCCCCAACAAGATCAGTTCAGTAGTCAGTCCAACCTGTTAGCTTCTTTCATAAATCTTAACTGAATCTTTTCTACTGGTAGGCTTTAATCCTTCCCTAGATGTCGGTAAGGGAGAGGAGGGGGATAAGTTTTTCTAAATGCCTGCGATTGGGAACCATGAACAATTTAGCTGCTAGCTGCTGGCGTTTTAACTTCTAGCTGATTCATTTGTTGTCAAAAACAGTTTCCTGTGTGGTGGGGGAGGGCAAGAAGGCCAATAGGAAGTCAAGTAGTGAAACCAGCTGTTTGTTAAATATTAGTAAATGACTACTGTTACCTTTTGATTTTTGTTTTAATTGGGTCAAACATTAATCTTGCTACCTTTGTCTGTAAACTTAAGAGAGCCTCTTGTTTTTGTTTTTGGGGCTTTTTTTTTTTGTGAAGGGGGAATCTTAATTACAGAAGTTTTCAAATTCATAATATAATTTTATACAATAATAAATAATCCTAGAGAATGGACCTCAGGTGAATTGAAGGTACAAACAAATACCAACATATACGGATTACTGTAAATTGATGATTTAGTTTATATATTTTTTGCTTTCAGTAAACATTTTAAAACTGAAATTTTTACTTACTGTGGAATCAGGTGATAATGAATTAACTCATGGAATGATCAGTTCCGTGCTAAATATTAAAAAGTGAAAACACAAGTTAAAGTGAACACCCTGTATTTAAAAGGGTTAAACATTTCCCAGCAACTAAATTTTTTCCAATCAGTGTGTTTGGGGTTTAAAAAAAAAAAGGAACCTAAGTATATTTTAATTGGGCAGTTTCTCATAAGTTACTAGCCCTGACAGAATGGAAGGTGACCCTAAAATAAAGACAGAAGATAAGTGTGTGAGTTTGGAGAGGCCAATTCAAATTGTGTTTGTAATTTAGTAGTAAAAATTTAAATAGGGTCACTTCATAGTTTTTCTTACTTGTTTATAGAAATATAGGGCTTCTGTATTGGATTTAGATTATGACTGTCTCACCTAAAACCTTCATTAGAAGCAATGTGTAAATACAGGAAAGGTAGTTTGTAGATGATGAGGAAGAGTCCTTTTTTTTACAGCCTGTTCAGTCTATAGAACATTCCAGCATCTAATAAAAGATGAAGGTTAAATCTCTGGCTAAGCCTCACACCAGCAAACTGTTTAGGTATTTGTACAAAGAAAGGGGTTCCAGGTTTAAGATTCATTTCAGCATTTTTTTAACCTTCTAGTTTGCGTTCAGATTTACTCTTCTCTCCCCACTCCATCTTCAGAAGAGAACCCAATCCCAGGGTAGCTATAATAACACCATAGGAGACAACTATTTGGGACTTTTTTTTTTAACATAATTATTTTAATTGTATGCCCAGACACATTTGAAGACTTAATCAAGTCTACAATTACATTTTATTTTTTAAGCCGGCACATTTTTACTGACCCAATCCACTCTCTGCTCGCCCCACCTACCCCCCCCACCCATATTTCTTAATGGTTTCCAGTCAGATGATACCAGCAATAGCAGAATTTGCTCTGGATTTTCTGGAAAGTGAGCTCCTGAATCAACATTTTTCGGTTTGGGTTCAAATGTGCTTTACCACATTAGGGGAGTTTGGCTGGGTAGTAGACACTAGTAACCGGTAAACTCCTCTATCTAAAATGTGTATTTATTTTTTAGTATAATAAATGTGCTTAAGAGAAGTGTAACATGCTAATTTCATGGACAGAAATTAACTACTGCTTTTTAAAGTTAAATAGGACTTTGAAAGCCATGGTTTAAATATAATTCATTTCCCCTTTCCTCTGAGTCATGGTTTAATTGATACAACTTGGTTATAACCCTTATTGCAGAGTTAGTCAGAGCCACTCCTGAGTTATCTGGGAGCCCCCCTGGACAGTCTGTACAACCTCAGACTTTCCTTCAGTGGAAGTCAGGACAGGAGGTGGGAAGAGAGGGTACAGCCGTCCCAATATTGGGGAGCTTGGGGGGAGGGCGACAGCAGTAGGACTTACCCTGTGGAGCTGTCTTTCATGTTCCTATTGGATAGTGAGAGACAGGCACCTTGGGCCAAAAGACGCTGGGAAATGGTCAGAGAACAGAAGTACTCTCGCAGAGTCTCATTAGGAGCTGGGAGGATCTGTAAAGAGCAATTTGTTTTCTCAGTCTCTTTTTTTCTTCACTTCGGAAACCTGCAGTCTTTTAAAAAAATACAAAACTCCATAAAGCTCTGTCCTCACCTCAGCACACTTCAGTTTTGCCTGATTTTTTAAAAGTTTAATTAACATCATTTGTGAAAGGTGTTTTATTTTCTTGAAATTGTGTTTACGTTTTGGGAAGTAAAATGCAGTTTTACTCTCTATCCTTACCATATATATCAAATACAAACTGAACTGATTCTTAGGAGAATAAACATTTTGTCTTTCAACCACATCTCTGGCTGTGCTTGGCCATCAGCCTCTCTCGGCTGCCATGCACTTTCCCAGGGTTCCTTACCCGTTGAAGATATCCTTTGTCTTAATCTAGATAAAATGATTCCTAGAAAAATATCTGCACACCGTCTTTATAGCGTGCCCTGTGTGTCCAGAAATATGTTTAAGTGGGCTCCCCTCACAGTTTCCCTCTGCCCTCCTCTCCCACCCTGTCCCTTAGAAAGATAGGCGCATGTTCCAGCAGGATCTTGGTGGGGAAAGAAGGGGAGAATAGCCCTTGGGGCACTGTCCCTACACACACACTGGAATGGGGGCTGTGCCTAGGACCTCACCGTTGACACCCCAAAAATAAACAATGAGAAAGTGATTTTCTCCAAATTTCCGATTGCTAAGAAAATTGAGTGGAGAAATCAAATACACATACTGGCCAGTTCCATGTGGATTTAAACGAAAAAATAGCGCATCTAAACGTGATTCTTAGGTTTGAATCAAACGCTATGTAAAATAAAAATGTGACAATATCAGTAAAGGGAAATATAGAAACTACATTTCATAGAGAGTGGAAGTTGTTTTCGGGAGATAAAATGGTGAGGATATCCAGAATAACTTCAAATATAAAATCCTTTGATTTTTAAATTGTTTTATTTAGTCTTTGCCTTTTGTTACCTGGCAGACATCAGAGTATTTTTTTTCTTTGATATAATAAAGGTTAACTTTGGGCCCCACATGCATAACACACTTTTCAGATTATCTTGGTAACCGATCTGTTTCTGAAGCATCCATTAGCCAATCTAGCATGATGTGTAAAATTTGGTAGGTGTGTAGTTTTTCTAACGTTGCAGGAGCTCATCTGATAGTTTGAAATTTTTTCTGTTCTGTAGTTACAGATTTAAGTTTAGATTACCACCAAACATACGCAGTGCATCTTACAGAAGAAGGGTTTAAATGTAGGCCTAACCTACCTGACGGGGTTTGTTTTGTTTACTTTCCCTAGAAACCATTTTTAGAGGCTTGTAAGTAGGCCTTTGTTCTAAATACTCCTACTAGAAAGTCTTGCAGAGAAGTTCATGGGATTCTTAGTTCTGTGAAGAAGTGATCATTTCTCCACACCATTTCAGGACAGCAGTGTGTGTATGTACATATATACATACATACATGCATCTATATATATACACTTAATGTTTTACTGAGGAAGTAAAGGCTCTTGTTTGTTTGTTTTTTTCTTTTAAGTAGGTTTAAAATCTTGACCACTGTGCCTTGGGGGTCTCTATATACAGATGACATTTTCCATCTACTGACTTCTTTACCTGCATCTGTCGGCTTGTTCCAGAGCCAAAGGTAGCAGATAAGATGAAGGAGTCCCTCCAAGGGGACAGTGGTCTTCTCTTGTAGAGAATTCTCAATATGAGAAGTCCTAAGTATCTCTCTGCAGGGGAAAGAAAAAAAATAAGCTGCTATGATCATGATGATCGCTTTCCAGTTAAAAGTACAATAATAGAGAAAAGGGATGTTAAAGAGTATTAGAGCCAGACACGTTTCAGGGAAAAACTCAGTGCGAAAGTACTTCACCATGAGCTAGAAACAGTTTGTCCTTTTGGGGGAAACGAGCTGGTCATAATTGTCTGTGCCACATAGTTAAATGCATCAGCAGTCAGGCTGTTAGCAGGACACACAGACAAATACTCCTGCAGATTTTAGAGTTCAGCCTTCTGTTGTAGACCTCCACCTGAGAGCAAGGCAGTCAGGCTCACGCTGGCCCACTTCACTCACGGACCCCCGGGCCTTTCACTGGACAGCTCTTCTTTTCTCCCTCAGCCAGGCCGGACACTTCGTGACCTCTGCCCCAAGCCTCTGGTTCTGCTTGGCAGTCTCCTCAGTCCTTCTGACATGTTGCCGGTTTTAAGTAACTCCTCCATTAACCGGTTTTTCTGCCTTCTTTTTAAAACTTGTGGCATAAAACCCACTGAAGCCCTATTGTAAGAGTCAGACTTGTAAATCAAATTTAGAGTACCTGAAAGTGTTCTGAATTTTCACACAAGAATAAAATTCTAGGTGAATGTTCTAAGGGCAGAGTTCATTTTTCCCTTTGCTTTCATTCTCTCTCCCTCTGGTAATGCCTTGGTCGCTAATGGTCTTACCTAATTGAAGATTATTGGTTCAAAGCAGAGTTTTATTAAGATGTGGAATTGAGCAGAGTGGACATTGAATCTCCTGTGACTCTCTTAAACCAAAATAGTTTGAGTCATCTTAAAGCCTTGTAAGAAGTGATTGTCAAAGGGCATAGTAGAATGGTCTCTACTGTTCTGTTTAGGCACAAACATTTTCTGAACCTTCCGTCAGCTTCTTTCCCCTGACCGCTGCTTTCTGTCCTGTCAGAGGATGAAGTTTTTGCTGCTACAGCAGAAGTACCTGGAGTACCTGGAGGATGGCAAGGTCCTGGAGGCCCTTCACGTTCTGCGCTGCGAGTTGACGCCCCTCAAGTACAACACGGAGCGCATCCACGTCCTCAGCGGGTAAGGACGCCATTCCTGACGCCAGCTTATGGAGGGCCCACCGCACTTCTAGAATGGGAATCGGGCTCCATCCCAGGACAGCATTTATCTGCATACACTCATTTAACTCTTGACCTCCTGGGAAGCATCGTATATTAGAATTGAGAGACACTGAAGTGCTGAAAGAAAGAAAGAAGAAATGGTTATCGCCATTTCAGAGTCTTTGGTAAAAACCCTGTGGCATCACCTTCTGTACAGATGGTGAGCGGTGAACCTTCCTGTGCACTGTGTAGGACATATCTCCCTAAGGTGCACCTGTCCTGCCCTGGGTCCTTGCTGAGCATTTCCTGTGCACGGTCACTTGATCCGCACGTCCGTTCTTTCCGTGTCAGGGGGCCACGGCTTCAGATCTGGACCCCGCTTCTGCTGTCTGTCCACACACCCTGCTAGGTGCCCTCGTTCTGTGCCGTGCCCTCACATACCATCTCTCTGCCAGTGGCTGTCACCTCAGGTCCCGGTGTGTGTATCCGACCGCCTCCCTGACCGTCTCCATTTGGGTGTCTCAGGTACACGTCCACAGCAAGCTTCTCAAATCCAGTTGTCATCCCCCTGCCCCCACTTGCACCTCCCGTAGTTTTCCCATCTCGGTTAGTGGTAACACCTTTGTCCAAACAAAAAACAAACCCCATTCTTGCATTTTTAAAAAATCTGTAATCTCTTATATGTATTGGCCTTACTTTCTAAAACGTTCCAGATTTGTCCATTTCTCTCCATTGCCACAGAGTCTATCCTAGAGAATCCACAAATGTGTCTCCTAGAATATTCGAGTGGCTTCCCATTGCTTTCATTCTCACTCCCTTAATCACGTACATTTCGCACAGCAGCCAGATGAATAAATACATGAGTAATACCATACATTAAACCATTTCTCCCTTTCCTCGACTTCCTGCTGGCTTTCTAGCATCCTTAAATCCAGAATCTCTACTCAGGCCTATGGAGTCCCTGACCTTTTCCTGCCATCTTTTCCTTACTGCATTTACTCTCTGGCGACATTAATGTTTTTTCTATTTCTCAGCTGGCCAAGCTGCTCCCGCTTCCCTTTATCCTAAATGCGCTTCCCCTGATCTTTCCGTGCTGGCTACTAGGTGCTTAGGTCCCAGCTCTAATGTCCTCTCCTAAAACCACCTGCCAGGTGTTCTCTCGTCACATCGCTGTTTCTAATTTTTTCTTTATAGCATTTTTTATTGTATGATACAGCCCCGGCCTCTAGAACAACATTGATGCATAATGAATCTTCAGATACAATGGACAAAGCAATGGACCCAAAGAGTTAATAACGGTTCAATTTTAGGGTTTTGAAGGAAAGGAAAATTGAACCTCAGAGAAGTGAAGTAACCAGTCTACCTGGTAAAGCAGAGAGCCTGGCTTCCAGCCCATGTCTGACTGATGGCAGAGTCACCAGTCCACACGCACAGTGTCTTGGAACGGTGCAGCGTGCTGGGTGTATTACTTGCGTAGTCGACACACTGTCTGGTTCTGTTTACCTGTCTGATAAGGGGTCTGATTTCTGGGTCACCTAAAGACCATTCACATGAAGTTTTTTTCTTGCTCTGGTAACAGAACGTATTATAACTTAATCACATCGTTTTAATTCCAACGTGAACTCCACTTGCTGTGCCCCTTGACTCTTCCCTTAAGGAAATGGCCTAAAGATGGCCAGATGTGGAGCTGGCTTGAGGACCCAGGGATTTTTCCCACTGGCCCAGGATCTTTTCAGTTATGCCATGCAGCTTCCCATAAACAGACATTCTTTTGAAACCGTTAAGTCAGAGCGTGTATTTTTGAGAGGGGCAAAAGCAATCGTAGGTGTCTTTGGCAAAATTTAAAAAGTAACAATTTCTCCATGAAATTATTGATCATAAATTTTACCCCCAAAAGGTTCTTTTTAGAAACCAATAGTCTTAAAAAAAAAAAAAAGAAAAGAAAAAGAAAAAAACCAAGTCTTATAATACTCGGCTTCTTTGATATTTTGTATTTTGAATCTGGTTACTCATGCTATTAAAACAAGTTAAGTTCTCATCAGCTGAGGCACCATATGCTAAGTAAATAGCAGGAGAGCAGGTAGTTCTCTGCTCCTGGGTAAGAGGCGAGTAACTTACTCAGTGCCGAATGCAGCTTGCTCCAAGCGGTTAAGCAAAAGAGAAGGTGGACACATCAACATGAGGAGTTTCTCATGCTTCCATTATCATTTGTTAAGCTCTACCTATATATCAGGTTGGACCAAGTACTTCATATACTCTTAGTTAATCCGTACTTCCCTGTTTAATACCCTTTTTGCAAGTGAGAACAACAGGTCTGTCTGAGAACAGAGTTCCAGACAAAGTAGCAGGAGAGAGCCTCGCCAGGTCTAATCTCCGTGTCTGAATCATGCCTTCACTTCTTTTACTTTGAAAGCCAATTCTTCGGGGCGCCTGGGTGGCTCAGTTTAAGCGACTGCCTTCAGCTCAGGTCATGGTCCCAGATACCCGGGATCGAGCCCCATATCGGGCTCCCTGCTCGGCGGAAAGCCTGCTTCTCCCTCTCTCACTCCCCTTGCTTGTGTTCCCTCTCTGGCTGTTTCTCTCTGTCAAATAAATAAAATCTTAAAAAAAAAAAAAAAAAAAAGCCAATTCTTCTGAGCAGAGCCAGAGCAAGGTCAGGGTCACACTTCCAGCAGGAGGCCTCATGTATTCTCCAGCACACATGACTTTAGCGTTTATGCCTCCTTTGGCACATATAGTCAGTAATGAAATAGTTTCCAGAATTTCTGCTTTGGGATCTCAATACAGGATGACCCAAGATTGATTATCCAATTATACCATTTCTTGAGTGACACTTAGGATAAACTCTTGACGATAAGCTGTTTTTGTTTAAGTAGCGTAAATGTCCTTGAAGGGTTTTTTTTGTTGTTTCTTTTGGGGTTTTTTGTTTTGTTTTGTTTTGTTTTTGTCTTCTTTGGGGTTTGGGGGGAAATTCTGTTTTCCTCCTGAGAAGTAGTTCCGTTAGCGTAGTTGAACAGGTTTTGTAGGTAAAGATGCCTATGTTCATAGCCTCTTTTTTGCCTCTTAACCCTCAGCCTATTACCTACACTTTCTGTGCCTTGGGCGGTTCGTTGGTGAAATCAGTCCTCCAGTGCTTGCCTTACCCAGTGTGGCAGGACACGGCCAGTGAAGTAGTCCATGCGGGACCCCAGGGGCTGAGCCCAGTGCGTCGTGAGAGCCGTGTACTCAGCATGACATGTGCTGACGGGCGAGGGAGTGTATTCTACTAACATAATAACGTGTCATGACAGGAACATTATATATTTTGCTAATATTTTTGTATTATGTCTTAGTAATACATCCACATGCCAGGTCGTATTAATGAGTTGGGTCTACTGTAGAAATTGTTCCTTAATATGTATTTTTTTTTTTTTTAAGATTTTATTTATTTGACAGAGAGAAACACAGAGAGGGAACACAAGAAAGGGGAATGAGAGAGGGAGAAGCAGGCTTCCTGCCGAGCAGGGAGCCCGATGTGGGACTCCATCCTGGGTCTCCAGGATCATGACTTGAGCCGAAGGCAGTCACTTAACCAACTGAGCAACCCAGGCGCACCTCTTAATATGTATTTCTTAATAAAAACTTGGTATTTGTTTACTAGTAAAAGTATGGTCAGTATTTTTCAATTATAAAAAACTATATTATTATTATTATTGTTGTTACCCGAAGAAAAGGGTTTGACATTTGGTGCTTTCCCTGTCCTATTTTTAGGTATCTGATGTGTAGCCATGCAGAAGACCTACGTGCAAAAGCAGAGTGGGAAGGCAAAGGAGCGGCTTCCCGATCCAAACTGTTGGACAAACTGCAGAGTAAGTCTTACTTTTTGGTGTTTCTGTATTTTTCTTTTAATTAGAAATAGATACTATGAATTGATCAGGAAGACGTCCCAGTCTAGACAGTGAGCAGTTATGTAGGGAAGAAGGGAAAAATCTATTAAGCCTTTTAAAGCAAAGGTTTCCAAACTCTGCCTTGGAGTCTGAGAAGCACCTTACCTCCTTGTGAGTCAGGGGGCAGGGCACAGGTCCCAGAGCAGTTCTCCCTTCATTTGTATTACGCAGGAATGCTCCGGTTAAGATTTTGTTTGGTGCTGTGGTTGGAGAAAAAAATACAGGGGCGCCTGGGTGGCTCAGTTGGTTGGGCGACTGCCTTCGGCTCAGGTCATGATCCCAGAGACCCGGGATCGAGCCCCACATCGGGCTGCCTGCTCGGCGGGAAGCCTGTTTCTCCCTCTCTCATTCTCCCTGCTTGTGTTCCCTCTCTAGCTGTGTTTCTCTCTGTTAAATAAATAAAAAAAATCTTTTAAAAAAAAAAAAAAAAAAAGAAAAAAAAGAAAAAAATACAGAAACCAGAAATGTAATCTACAAGTGTTTTAAATATTTGTTGATTTCAGTAGGAAAGCCCAGGTTTACATGAATTGTTTTCCTCTCCACCCCTCAACCCCCCACCCAACTATGTTATACATAACTTCCAGATTAGAGGTTTTGTTTTTGCCAAATTTTATAGAGAAGTTGTTGTTTTTTTCCCTCTTGGATTAAATTACATTATTCTATGTGTTTCGCATTGAGGCATGACAGTAGAAAACCCAAGAATCAGAAAACTGTGTGGTTGGAGAGGTGTGAGGCCTGGAAGGACTGGAAGAGATGGCTCTCTGCATCAAAACACTAGTCATTCCCTGAGTTTTCACGGGATCCTTGGCATTAGAAGCAATCTTCTGAGACCTGGCACTTGTCCGCACCTGTTGGCTGTCCCTTTGTTGGGGGGAGATTCCTCTTAACACTGTCAGGGACGCCTTGGCTCCCTCCAGTACACAGTCTTCTGCAGATATGCTCCTTATCATCATTGGCTACGGGGGGGGGTAGCCCGTAGCCCAACATCAGCGATGCTGTTTTTTAGGGGGAGTTGCTTTGTGTTTTTGGAAATTGACATAGAGGTTAAAGCCCTCCTATCTCTTCCATTTTGTGGAAGCTGTAGCTACTGACTAACACACCTATCCTGTCCCTGCTGTGTCCCCTCCCGTCCCTGCTTACGGGACAGGAGATTTCTAGGGCAGGGGCAAGTGCAGAAGAAGGGAGCGGATAAAGGTTATGCTGTCTTGGTTTTTTAATGTTTGTTGTTATTTCTCTTTTTGAAAATGTCTTCTCTTACAGCGTATTTGCCACCATCAGTGATGCTTCCCCCCCGGCGTTTACAGACCCTGCTGCGGCAGGCGGTGGAACTACAAAGGGATCGGTGCCTATATCACAATACCAAACTTGATAATAATCTAGATTCTGTGTCTCTGCTTATAGATCATGTTTGTAGTAGGTAAGCGACAAACTTCTACGGTTTATAGACGTGGGGTATGAACTCGGTTAAAATGTTTCCTTTGGAGGGTGGGGGCTTTGTCCTGTCACTGTGAAACTATTCATGTCTGATTTAGCATTCGTGGGCAGAGCTAGAGCCTCCCAAAGTGGACGCTTGCAGAGAAGCTGGCTTGTGTTTGTGTAGTGAACCGCATCTGGACGAGGGAAACCAGGAGGCTGGGTTTTCCTCCTCTTGTCTGGGTGTCGGTGGGTCATCTTGTCTGCCTGGCCGTCTTTGTAAGGCCTGTGAGTGCTGCTGGGTGGCCATGCCGGCCACCGGAGGCTGTACTGTCCTGGGATGCCAGAAGTCACAGAGTGACTTTTTCTCAACATTATAGCTGTTTTCACAATAGCCCCAATTATTTTCAGCCCATAAAGATCATAGAGATACTTGGTTCATCATGGAAGTTTTGCTTTTTAGTAGAACCTGTCCTCTAAACTAAAAATGGTTAGAACAACAGGCATTAACTTTCTGATTTGGGTTTTGTTATTATACCCGTCCATGTCCATATTCAGCTCCACTTTAGATATTAGGAATAATAATGTTCCTGCTATTTTGATAGTGAGCCCAAAATTAAAGCAGAACTTTAATTTTTAAGATACTGAAAGATTAATTCTGAAGTGTTTTAGACTTCAGAAGGGAAATGGCTTGGGTCTGGCAACAGACCCCACACATGAACAACTGTAGTCCACATGCCCAGGTTCTTCAGCAAAGACCAGGGACGAGTAGGCAGGACCAGAGCGTAGACCACATGCGGCCTTTGGGAACAGCTGTAGATGTTGTGCACGTGAGCGCCGCGACTGCGTGTGATGTGGAGGAGGTATGCGCAGACTGCTTCACGTTTGGTTGAGTTCCTACCTCTCCCTCCCCAAATGCAGTGAAGACCTGAGGATGGTTGTTGGAGCTCTTGGCTTTAAGTGACCTCAGTGCCATCCATCTTAACATACTGGGTAATTACATGGTGTGTATCTTAAATGTTCTGAAGCAAAGTCACTAAACATCCTTTTCCTCTTTGCCATTTTTGACTTTGTTCTTGCTTGTGAGAATTTTGAAATCTTTTCATTTGAGTTGAACTAGAGGTAAGAGATAATAGATTAAAAGGGTATATGGTTTCATCCTTTACGGCTCCTTTACAGAATTTGAGACCGGTGTTAAAATTAAGGCAGACATTGAACGCAAATGGTTTTTTGGTTCGTCCATGTGTTGCCTGTGGAATGCATTGAGAAGTATTTAGGGTAGTCTTTATGGTTCAGGAGGTATCAGTGGAAACTGAAATCAAGGAGAATGTAACCTCGTGTTTCCTAAGTGCCTTGATTTCCATTACAGTACCTGTGAAAGGAGTGATGGAAAATGTTTAGTCTGACTTTTTCTGACTCAGAACAGGGATCAGCCTCTCCTGTCAAGCTGCGTAGAAAGTGTTCCTCAGGTCTGTGTAGGAACGAAAGCTCACACTCTTTACAACTAACCGCTGAGGGGCACATCTTCCCCATCATCTTTTAAAAACAGAACAAAACTTTGACTGCTTCTGCGAGTCATTACGACACCAGCGCATGCGCGCGCACACACCCCCACCACAGAGACTGCTGCTTAAAGTAACGCACCTCTGTGCGTTCAGTTATCTGTGTCCTTCACTCTTCAGATTTCTGCAGCCAACACAACACCACAGCTCTTGCTGGTGTTGGTCAGAAACAGCTTCTTAATTAAACCCGGTGACAACTCTCCAGCCTCCATCTAGAGCTTTCTATAGCATTAGACTGCTTCGCTGTGAAACTCTTCCTTTGCCTTCGAAAACATAACAGACTCCGTTTCACTGTTGGCTACTCCTCAGGCTTCTCCTCTGTGCCTGCCCCTTTAATAAGGGTATGTTCCAGAAGGTTTCTTTGTCTTCCCACCCTCTCTTCTAGGTTCTCATGTAGGCCAGGTCTGGGCTAGAGTCGCAGCATTGATCTCCTAAGGCTTCAACCTTCATACAACTGTGTGCGTGGCTCAAGTCCCGTACATGAGTCTGCTTTTCCTCTTGAATTCCCGATCTCCGTGAGTGGCTGCCATTTCCCCAACATGTCCAAGCCAGACGATGAGGAGGGACAGGTCAGGGAGAAGCTAGTGTGCGCAGTCTCTACAGATGTTGTTTGAACTAGCAAAAGAAAACCTGAATGTGATTTAATTCCTAGTATTCAGAAGAAAAGTTGATGTTTTTTAATATCTGCTTTATTCCCTTGTAGAAATTAGGTTAGCATTGAAACTAGAAAACTCTTTTCATAAAGTAATTCTTAGCATTGAAATCTAAATACCAAGTTTTCTGTCTTCTCTCTGGAGAATAGAGAATTGATCATGAATAAGTGAACTGTAACTTTTTAAAACCGTAATCAGCACTGAAGGGTTTTCATTAGATTGTGTATTATTTGTATTTTTCACAGCGTGTGTATATATATGGAAATATATTCATTTTCCATCACTCCAAATATATATATTTGGTTAAATTTATGGGGGTTTTTTCACCAGCAACCAGTGGAAGGATGCTTCCATAGGTAACTTTAATAGTATTTGTTTCTTAGTAAAGCATTGTTAGGAAATATTTATGGAAACTTAAAATATTAAGATTTAGTTTAATTAAAATACTATAATATCCAATTTTATTTGGGAAGGTAAGGATATTTTTTAACATTATCTTAAATTTTAAATTTACTTGAAAACAAAATCACCAGCTTTTACGTGTATGCATCTAAAATTAGGCTTTTAATAAACAGTGGCTTGGCTGTTAATTGCCCTTTTTCAAAGATTTAAGTAATAAAAATAATGTTAACTTAAATACCCTTTTAATGACTTTCACTTACAACTGATTGTCCATAGACTAGATGATTTGTGCCCTAAAGTCTGATTATGAAATGGTCCTTCCTTAAGGACATTTTGCTACTCTGATTTTAGATCTGTCTTTGCATTCATGATCAGTTTTATGTATTTGAATCATTGTGTGTTTTGTGCCTAAATATAAAATGTTTCTCACTCAGTAAACGTGAGAAACCTCCCAATAAGAGACAGGGAAACACTGTTGATATTGAAAGTACTTACTTGACTAGAGTTTATCCAACAGGATCTTGAAAAATGCAGTTTAAAAAAATGATACTTGAAAGAAAACTGGTGTTGGAGAGTCAGTTTGAACCTAATTCAGTTACCAGTTCACAATTTGTTAAATTACTTGCCCTCTTTGAGCCTCATGGACATGGAGATAGTATTTACCTTGCAAGGTAGTTTTAAGAGTTAGCAGTACTATTTATAAACATGTAGCACAGTGCTTGGCATATCTAGTAAGTGCTTAATAAATGTCAATAATAATTTCAAATTAAAGCAATTTTTAGACCATCTGAAAATTGAAAGTAGCCTCCAAATAGCCAGGTGCTAAGGTAGATTCTGTTTGTGCCAGAAAAAATAAATAATATTAGTTTAGTTTTAAATACATATTATTTATCAGGCTGGTGAAATAATAAAATAAATTTTGTAAATTATAGATTGGGGGGAAATGGGAAAGATCATGTATCAAGAGAGACTTAAAAGTTTATCAAGTAATGGGGATGAAAAGTACAGCATAGGTAATCTAGTTGATAATATTGTAATGCACTTGTGGTGGACTTCGTGTAGTGTGTATATAGTGGTAGAGTACTGTTGTACAGCTGAAATTAATTTACTGTTACGTGTCAACTATACTTCGGTTAAAGAGAAACCTTTGTGGGGTGCCTGGGTAGCACAGTCAGTTGAACATCTGACTCTTGGTTTCAGCTCAAGTCATGATCTCAGGGTTGTGAAATCAAGCCCTGGTTTGCATAGGCAACTTGAGATTCTCTCTCCCTCCACCCCTCCACCCTTCACCCGCCAAGAAAAGTTTATCCACTAATGTTTAAGTAACTTTTCTATGATCTTAGAGGTTCTAATAGAGTGCTATACTATCCACAAAGTAGCCATTTAAATTCAGACATGAAGAAATGAAACTGACGGATCCAGTTCCTCAGCCGTCCTAGCCACATGTCGGTGCTGGGCAGCCACACGCAGCCGGGACGTCTGGCTTAGCGCGGCACGTAACCTTCCCAAGTCAGCGCAGGAAGCTCTAGGGGTGGGTGCTGCCGTCGAAGTTGGAGGAGGATGGAATGGTTTTTAAAAGCGAGTTTACATGTGGTTTGAAAGTGCTTCCTGGGAATAGTCACCCCTGTAATCTCCTTTTCTCTCAGAGCCAGGGTCATAGAGTTCATTGCCCTTAGTCTTTAGTAGTAGCCACCACGAGGGAGTGCCAGCCAGGTTTCAGGCTCCCTGTAAACACTCGCCTTCAGCCTCTCAATCTCTTATGTCATCCCCATATAAAGATTCTATAAGGCAGCTATCATTCTCTCTAGTTTATGGTTGGAAAACTTGAGAATTGGATTAAACGGGTTTCCCTGGTTCTGGTAAATTACCTAGTAAGTGGCTGAGCCAGGATTTGAACCTAGGTCTCTCTGACTCTGCTGCCCCTTCCCTCTGCTCCCCTCCAAAATATCTCAGTAATCACCTGTATCTGTTGAGTTGCAGGAATCGTAGATGTTTTTCTCATCCTGAGAAGAACCCTGTTAGATGTATATTACTCTCCTTTTCTGGATGAGGGAGCTCAGGCTCAGAGGAGTGAAATGACTTGCCAAAGACATGAAAGCTTGTGGCCCAAGCTTGTGTGTCTGTGGTGCCTCATCTCTTTTTGTTACATCAGGTTGCTTTTACATAAACTAGAATGCACATTTCTCGTGATATTGAGCAACTTACACAAACCTGAAACCCTAATTATTAATTTTTATTTATACGAATTGACTTAATCAGATCAAAAAAAATTCTGTGCTGGACACATACTTTGACTCTTGTTTGATCTTGAGAAAGAGAAGAATACATTGTACATTGAAGCAGACTTGAGATGACTGATTTCCTGAGATTGCCTTGATTGTTTAAATAGTCCTTCTTCATCATAACCCTGTAAACTTGAGGCATTCATATCTTATTTGTAAAGTTTTTATATCCAGAGAGGTTTTATTTGTTTCTTTTTCATTATTATGTTACTCTGTTTTGAAAGAATAATTATGTGTGGACTTGCTTGTTTTAGGAGGCAGTTCCCGTGTTATACTCAGCAGATACTGACGGAGCATTGTAATGAAGTGTGGTTCTGTAAATTCTCCAATGACGGCACAAAACTAGCAACGGGATCGAAAGATACAACAGTTATCATATGGCAAGTTGATCCGGTACGTACGTCGGCGTGTGTGCGCGTGTGTGCAGAGACTACAAAACGGTAATTTATCTAAAACCGAATTACATGGGTTTGAAGTGTGCATGTAGAAATGTCTTGTTTCCTAAGAGCACTTCGCTGTCAGTTTTGCCATGTCTTACCTCTTCCTGTGTTTTCCAGATGGTATATGTAGATACATACAGAATGTGTGCTGGCGATTGTGCTAATAGTCTGTGTGCCTGCGGTCTGTTTAGGCCTCAGAGTAACTCCGTGGAACACTCACATCTCTTGTGTTCAGATCAGGAAAGTGAGGTAGACGTCAGGTGCCCAGGCTCTCCGAGCTCGTGCGTGGCAGAGTTAGACTCAAATCTAGAGAGAGCCCTACTCTTCATACCCCTTGCCAGTTTGTATCTTTGTTAATATCCGATTTACCATTCTGCCACAAGGTAGGAAGGACTCATTACCATTTGCCTTCTGAAATCTTTCATCATCTTGTTTGGTTTGTGGAACTTCTGTTAAACACCCCCCTCCACCTTCCATACAAAAAGTACTGTAACTAGATTTAAAATTCTGAGTTCTCTCTAATATCATATTTTTGTCTTTGTTTATAATAAGATGACATACAGACTTGTAGAGAAAGTGTTTCTGTTAGCCAGTAGACTTTTATTGACCTATCAAAAGAAGTACATGCCTAAATAGGTTAAGGAAAAATACTTGGTTTAAATCATAACTAAATAATCTTATTTTAAAATTTAGAATTAGAATATGATATTAGTCCCAAATAAAGTCATGGACTTTTACATTGGGAAAAAAAAATAGATAACAAGCCATAGAACGAAATATTTTTTAAAAAGAATGGGGAGGGGGCAGGTGTAGGGCGCCTGGGTGGCTCAGTTGGTTAAGCGTCTGCCTTCAGCTCAGGTCATGATCCCAGGGTCCTGGGATGGAGTCCCATGTCAGGCTGTCTGCTCAGCAGGGAGCCTGCTTCTCCCGCTCCCTATGCCACTCCCCGTTTGTCCACTGTCTGTCTGACAAATAAATAAAATCTTTAAATAAGAAAATAAAAAAGAATCGGGAGCGCCTGGCCAGCTCAGTCAGAGCATTTCATTCTCAATCTCTGGGTTGTGAATTCAAGCCCCTACACTGGGTATAGAGTTTCAAAAAAAATAGAATTATTGGAGAGCATGCCTCCATTTCTGTGTACCTGCAATATGCTATGAATGGTGAAAGGTAACTAATACCTATCTATTCTTTGCCATGAAGCAGGCATTCTTTTCTTGTACTGTGTAGTGCCCTGATGACTTTAGGGACTCCACCCCAGCCCAGAGTAATGTTGTTAAGTTCATGAATCAAAACACATAGTAATGGGGCACCTGGGTAGTTCAGTTGTTAAGCGTCTGCCTTTGGCTCAGGTCATGATCCCACAGTTCCCAGATCGAGCCCCGCATCAGGCTCCCTGCTCTGCGGGAAGCCTGCTTCTCCCCCTCTCACTCCCCCTGCTTGTGTTCCCTCTCTGGCTGTGTTTCTCTCTGTCAAATAAATGAATAAAATCTTAAAAAAAAAAAATTAGTAAACACAGGTGGGATCATATTAATTATCTAGGAAACCCAATTATTGAAACACAGTTAATAAAAAACAGATCCAGTATAACAGGTTTTTTTTTTTTAGATTTTATTTTTTTTTTAAGATTTTTATTTGTTTTATTAAGATTTTATTTAGTTATTTGACAGAGGGAAACAGAGCTGGAGAGGGAACACAAGCAGGGCGAGGGAGAGAGGAAGAAGCAGGCTTCCCGCTGAGCAGGGAGCCTAATGCGGGGCTCGATCTTGGGACTCCAGGATCATGACCTGAGCTGAAGGCAGACACTCAACGACTGAGCCACCCAGGCACCCCAAGATTTATGTATTTATTGGACAGCATGGGCAGAGGGAGAGACAGACTTCCTGCAAGCAGGGAGCCTAATGTAGGGTCTTGATCCCAGGACTCCAGGACCATGACCTGAATCAAAGGCAGATGCTTAACTGACTGAGCCCCCTAGGCCCCCTTGTATGTTGCTTTTTTATTAACACATTAAATTCTAGCAAGAGATCTAACAACTGTCAGACTTTGAAGTAGTGATGAGCACAAATATTTCAGGATAGCTGCAACAGCTATAATATGGTGTAAAAATATTGGAGAGTTCCTTTATTAATAGTTGCCTGATACATAGAAAGCTAATGAACCTACTGTCTAACCTACTGTCACCTTGTTGATTGCCTTCATTCAAGATTGAGGGAAATACTGAATTTTAGCCTATGGTTAATGAAAATAGCAATGTGCCTTTGTCCCCCCGTTTAAGTTCAAGGATCCCTGCCTCTTCCCTGAGCAACTACTTGTAGGCTGCAGGGTAACATCTGGGAGAGGAGTGTACGATGGAGAAAGGGAAATAATTTACACCCTGAAGTTCGTTTCACGCAGGATGTGCAGAGTGTCATGAAAGTGCAGAGCGCTGCCCAGGTGAGAGCACCTGGTCTGAGCCTTGATGGGCACAACACAGGTGGGGACAGGAGAGGGCGTCCTGGGAAGGGAGGGACCTTACCTTGCCCTCCCCCACTGTCAGATAACATAGGATGAATGAGGCAAAGAGTGGGAAATCAGACTAGAAGAATAGTGGGTATCTAATTGTGGCCTCTGGACACTGTTCTGAAGAGTTGTATTTCAGCAGTTAATTGCGAGATGTCTGAACAGAAAGCATATATCAAACTGTGCTTTATTACTATTTCTTTTGGCAGCAGTGTGTAACCGTGCCCTTCATTTAGCACATCTTTATTGAGCACAAACTCACATGAGGCCTTACCACGAGCTCCTTATAATACCGTGTAACTGTTCTGTGGTGGATGCCACAGAGGCTCAAAGGAGAAACCCTCTATAACTGGAAAGTAAGACAGTGAGTCCTCGCAGAAGGAGGAGGCAAAAGCAGTTACTACTGTCCTCTACGGGACACATGGAAAAGGAGGATATGCAGGTGTTTGGACAGAGTCTCAGGGAGGAGGTTATAGTGCAGAATAGGAGGTGAGGTTAACGGAGTTGGAGGCCACCAGTCTCGGAGGGTCTGATATACTTGGCTGAGGAGTTTAGCCCAGTGTGCCTTTGTCAGAGTAGGTATTATGAGTAAAGGGCTTTGGTGGCCAGATTAGCTTGGGAAACACAGAGTTAATGCTTTCTTGCAATCCAAGATGCCGTGGATTTTAGAGTTTAGTCTGGTAGTATTATGTCCGATACTGTTTGAAAAACTTGTAGGAAAATTGATGATCTTTTTGAGTGTGTGTTTTTAATGGATAAAAAACAGAAAACATGGAAAAAGACCTTAAGATTTGAGGTGATGGACACACCTGGTGACTCAGTCGGTTAAGCATCTATTGATCTCTGCTCAGGTCATGATGTCAGGACTGTGAGATTGAGCCCCAAGTTGGGTCCCATGCTTCCTTTAAAAAAAAAAAAAAAGATTTGAAGTGATGTGATCCCAAAACTTGGTTTCTTTTGACAGGCTTTCTTACCTTTGCCCCCCAAAAAACACTTTGCCTCTTGTCTGACCCAAAATCTGAGCACAGTTAAGTGGATTCCATGAACATAGTATTTCCCCTTCAGATAGGTTAGTGTAGAGACACTGTTACTTGTGAAGATCTAGCATTTGTATCCTCATTTATTTTCAGCTTTAATTTTTACCGGATTATATTAATGTGTTGAATTAGTGTTCTAGTTAAATACTTGAGAAGTAGTTTATCATCAGTTTACAAGAGACTGTGTGGATCCAAAGCACCACTGTGACTGAGCCCGGCCCAAAGCCCAGGCCTCTTGCTAAGTGATGGCAGCCTCTCTGACCAGTGGTGCCGTGCTCTCACACACACACACACCCGCACCCATTAGCCCTCTCTGGCGAGGGGTCAGAAGTAGTGGTGGTGTTAGCTAGTTTTTGTCAGACATGGTGGTCTAGACTAGGTAATGGAATAAATGATAAATGTAGGGTGGGTACATTAAACACATCCACTTGTCAGTGACATTTCTGGCAAAAAAAAATGCCCAACCTAGTTTTATCAGAGGAGTTCCAGACCCATTTCTCTCTCTCTCTCTCTCTCTCTCTCTCTCTCTCTCTCTCTCTCTTTTTAATATTCTATTTGAGAAAG
>PITA01002648.1:0-27297 GCA_004023965.1 Spilogale gracilis | reverse complement strand
GTCTCCGGGACCATGACCTGAGCTGAAGGCAGTCGCTTAACACCTGAGCCACCCAGGCACCCCTTCCCAGACCCGTCTTTAATGGCTTCTGGATCCTCACCATTAGAATTCCACAGGCACAGTACCGGTCTCAGTCCATCTTTGACTGAAGTCTAACACTTAACTCACCGGTTTTTGCCACCTCCAGCCAAGTCCCTCTTGTTCTGTTTCCTGTGCACATCCTTGCCTCGTACAACAGAAACTTGCAGGTGGTCTTTGGACATTCCTCATCTCATGCTGTCATACGTGTTTTGCGTCTCAAGTACATTCTGGTCTGACCTCTTTGAGTCCACACTGTGTTGGTGTGGGACCTCATTTCTTGTTACTGTAGTGGCTCAGGTCGGTCCTTCAGGGGTGTCTGTGTCCCGCATCTGTCCTGATGCATCCTCCACACCACCATGCAGGTTCTCCTCCTAAAACCAAATACCCTTGTTATGTATTCCCCAACTCGCCCCTCATAAGGAAATTGAGCCCCTTAGCCTCAGGCAGGGAGGTCTGCTCTCCAGAGAGGCGGCCTTGGCATAGCGGCTCTCGCCAGAGTGGACTTGGTCTCTGTCCCTGTCACATGGGGCAGGGGAGAGACACGTAGCCTTCAAGATAGGAGACCTGGCCGAGGTGGTGTTGGTGGCAGCGTTTATCCCGAGGAGCACAAGGTAGTGGCCATGCTGCTGGTGGGGAGGGGACACGCCGCAGACGCTTGGGAGACAATCGGCGGTTCGTCAGAATGCGACACCTAGAGCGACTCTGGCGGCTCCACTCTAGTGCGTGTGCCGAGACAACATGGAGACGGAGATCTGTGCAAAAACTTGGCTGCAGTCCTAGCAGCGTTGTGTATGGGAGCCAAAAGCTGGAGGCAGGCCAGATGCTCACAGGCTGCTGAGTGGGTGAACTAAAGAGGGTAGATCCATCGAATGGACTCTCAACCAACAGAGAGGAGGAGGAAGACACGCTTCCTCCAGCACGGATGAAGCCAGGGAACATCCCACGATAGAAACCGGTTACAGAACACCACACACTGTAGGAATCCTGTGTGTGTGAAATGTCCAGAACGGGTGAATCTGTGGAGAAAGCGTGGGGCATGGGAAGTAACTGCTAAGGAGTGTGGGCAACGAGGGAATTCTCAGCTTGGATAGCAGTGGTGGCCGCATGACTCTGTGAACATACTCAAGGTCGCGGGATTGTGTACTTGGAAGGGTGAATTTCATTGTATGTCATTGTATGTCTTATCTCTGAAAAGCTGTTTTCAGAAAGAAGTAAGAGGTCGCTCTCAGTGCTTTCGGTTTCCTCGGAAGCCTCACAGGCACAGAGCCTGTGTCGCCTTCAGAGTTTCATCCGGCACACTGCGCCTGGTGTAGAGTGCATGCATGCCCATGAGATGTCGCAGCAGGGCCAGGCTTTGTGACGCAAGCTGTCGGGGCTTCGGGGAAGGGGACACTGGTGAAATCTGTGAACACCTCCTCAGATTTCATTACAACGTCAAAATACATACTTGTAGCTATTTCAGTTTTGATGCCAGCAATCTGTGGTTTTTGGGGACTCTAACCAAGTCGTGTCCTTCCCTCCTAGGATACACACCTGCTAAAACTGCTTAAAACCTTGGAAGGACATGCTTACGGCGTCTCCTACATCGCGTGGAGTCCAGACGACAGCTACCTTGTTGCTTGTGGCCCAGACGACTGCTCTGAGCTCTGGCTTTGGAATGTACAAGTGAGCACATTCCGTCCTTCCTTGAGCCTTTCCGTACGGCGGGCCCGTCCTGCACGCGCTCCTTGTAGCTTGATCCCTGCTGGCTAGAACATAGCCAGCCGCTCAGCCTCGACGACGAGAGTGAGTGTGTCCCGCGTATCAGGCCCAGCTGTCCACGCTTAGCAGCCCAAATAGCACGCGGAGCGTAAGATAGTATTTAGAAGAAGGACGAAAAGAGTCTTTTCAAGGATGTTGTGCTTTGTGCTGTGGAATTCATACCATTTACTGTGCTACTTTTACTCCAAGAAGATTTGACGGTGGTCTCGTAGTTTGAAGATTGTACGCAAAACTTAACCTTCCAAGTGTGCAGACATTTGCAGGGAGCCAGAGCTCTCGTTCGGTGGCGGTCATGCTGTCATCTCCTTAACTGTCTAATACACTGATTTAGTTTAGGAAAAGTAATGATGTTTCATTTCAGTACTTTTAATAAGGGCTCTGTTACTGTTTCTAAACCAAAACTTGATCATTATCCAGGGTCCCTTTTTTTTTTTTTTTAACAAAAATTAACATTTTTCCATTATTTTTGTACTATGTTTTAGAGACCTTATAAGTTTTTTTTTAAGATTTTATTTAACAGACACAGCCAGAGAGGGAACATAAACAGGAGGAGTGGGAGAGGGAGAAGCAGGCTTCCCGCAGATCAAGAAGCCCAATGTGAGGCTCTATCTTGGGACCATGGGATCATGACCCTAGCCGAAGGCAGATGCTTAACAACTGAGCCCCCCAGGCACTTCCAATTTAATTTTTTTTTAACTTCCTTCTGTAAGATGCTTGATTAGATGCTTTCTTCTCATCTTTCTGCCCCGAGGCGAGGGCATGGTCCAGGCTGTGGTCTGAGTGGATCCGTGTGCCCTGACGGGGTAGGACAGTGAGTTCAGGGACCTGTCTGTGAGTTGGTCCTTACTGAGAGAGTGGACCTAAAACTGTGCACAAGTGCATGGAGGGCAGCACAAATACTGAGACGCCCCTGAGGGTGATTCGCTGTAATTCTTGCTCTGCTATTACACGGTACGGTCTTCTCACTGCTCACTTACTACTTAAGTTTCAACCCTCACTTTTCATTAGGAAAGTGGTCAAATATTAAAAAAAGTGGAGAGTACAGTGGTGACCCTTGCCCACCACCTTGGATTCTGCAATGACCATTCTGTGTAGTTTGTGTGGGCACACATGTGTGCCTACATGTAGAAGCGTAGACACAGACATTCACGTCCAAACATTTGGAAGGAAGTCAGAGATGCGATGTTTTACATCAAATATTGAAGGACATGCCTTCCAGAAAGTAACGTTCCCTCCTATAACACGTCCTCATCTTATTCAAGAACGTTAGCTGTCATTCTCTTATACCTAATGTTCGTTTTATAATTCAAAATCCCCAATTGTCTTTAGGCCAAGTTTATCAAACCACTGTATCATCATTTGTGATTGGGTTTGGGGGGCAGCAAAACCGAAAGGAGGAGACTGCTTTCTCTCAGAACCACAGACTGGGATGAATCTGACCTAAAAGACAAAGTGGGTTTGTTTGTGTTTTTCCCTTAAACCCCCCCGCCCCCCCAAGAGGAGACATACAGAGTCCTAATCGTCTAGCAGTAGACTCGGAATCAATGGTCATTTTGAGTCAGTTCTAAGTTTCTGGATGGTTAGAAAGTGTTCTCGCTGAACTATTTGTGCATTACCTCACAGACTTGTTTTTTGGCCAGTTTGCATGTTGTTCCTTATATTGTGGGGTAGTTTCCTCCTGACAGATGCCCCCACAGACCTGCTGTCCACAGTGCAGCTGCAGCAGAAGAAAAAACCTTTTCTGCCTCAGTACTTAGTGTAGTAACATGTAACATTCTGTAACAAAATACAGAAGATTGGAACTGTTTCTGTCCAGCAACCCAAAAAAAATAAATGAACAAGGGGAGCCTGGGTGGCTCAGTTGGTTAAGTGACTGCCTTCGGCTCAGGTCATGATCCCGGAGACCCGGGATCGAGTCCCACATCAGCAGGAAGCCTGCTTCTCCCTCTCTCACTCCCCCTGCTTGTGTTCCCTCTCTGGTTGTGTTTCAGTCAAAGAAAATTTTTAAATAAATAAATAAATGAACGAGACCTCTTAGCAGCATGGGGGAAGGTTTTAAAATTGCTCATTTTTATTCCTTTCCCCAGTATAAAGGGAGACCTGGCTATCTATTTTTGTGCCCTCTTTGCTTTTAGTACTTGGCCCTGTTCTCCGATCATACACTTTGTTTTTGCTTTTTTTTTTTTTTTTAAACTTTTGATTACCCGTTTCTCAAAGGAAAATTATGCCCATGTACTTTTTATTATACCAAGGGCAACTATTCTCTCTCAGGCCCTGTTTCTAATCCATGAACAGAATGGAATCAAACCTAGATGAAATGGTATGTGTCTACCTTCGAAGTTCAGGAGCTTAGAAAAATAACAGAATATCTCAGGGTTGTAAGCAGTAAATAGTCTTTCTCACTTGGAAAGCCTTTAAAACAGCTCTGCTAAACAGTACAAAAGTCCCTCTTTTCTGTACTTTTAGTTGAGCTAAAATTAGATATCAGAAAAATACTTCTCATTTCTTTCTTCCCATCTTCCCTACTACCTTTTGGGCATTTCAGATATAAAATTTCACATAATTGAGGCATTATGCTGCACCCATGCCTTAGTTGAAGGCCCTAGTTTTTCTGTCCAGTTGTCATGTTCTTGAGGAACTGCTAATGGCAGTCTAGGTTTTAGAATAAAATTTGCAAAGAACTGTGGACTGAGGAGAAGTGGGAACTCAGAGGGAATAGGGCATGTAGCGCTGAGCTTCTCATTTTACTTGGGGAAAATATGGTTTAATTTGTAAACATAATTGAAGACGAGAGTTTTATTAGAGATTCTCTCATCAGACCTGTTGGACTCACCTGTGCCAAGCGTTGTTCGGCTCCCAGTTCTTCTAGATCTTCATTCCTCCTCTGAGCACTAGTAGTCTTGTTGGTTGGTTGGCTGTTTTGTCAGCCAGTTAGAGCAGTTGGTTTCTCGGGCGCCTGGGTGGCTCATTGGGTTAAAGCCTCTGCCTTCTGCTCAGGTCATGATCCCAGATCGCTGGATTGAGGCCCTCATCCGGCTCTCTGCTCAGCAGGGAGCCTGCTTTCTCCTCTCTGCCTGCCTCTCTGCCTACTTGTGATCTCTCTCTGTGTGAAATAAATAAAATCTTTAAAAAAAAAAAAAAAAAAAGTTGGTATTCAGGAATACCAAACTAGCCTGATACCCCAGTTACTGTTGTTTTTTTTCTTTTCTTTACACATTCCTCATAGAAACCTGTCTTGAAGGTCTTAGTGACAGTTTTTTGTTTTTTTTTTTTTTAGACGGGAGAGCTAAGGACAAAAATGAGCCAGTCTCATGAGGACAGTTTGACGAGCGTGGCTTGGAATCCTGATGGGAAACGCTTCGTAACTGGAGGTCAGCGTGGCCAGTTCTACCAGTGTGTGAGTACCTCCTGGCCCCGTCCGCTGCCTGCTCCTTGTGCTGAAGGAAGTCACTTGCCGCGCTCCCTTCTTTGACATACATTCTGCGGAGACCTGCTTAGCTATCTTTCTAATGAGCACTGTTCAGTAGAACTTTCTGCAGGTTTTTTCTTTTTGTAACCCAAAGTCTAGCTTTGAGTTTAGTAAAACCTTAAAAGAATGATTTTACTAAATATATTCTTCTCATAAACAAGTTTCTAATGAATAGGATTGAAAATATTCAATACTTCTGAGGCTTTCGGTTTTGTATCCAAACTGTGCTGAATTCCATGAGTTGACCTTCTTAAGTATGTGAGGACTAAAAGTGGTGAGGAGCTCTACCAGAGAACCTTCCAGTGTTTATTTGAGTCTTCTGATGACTGCCCTGTTACTCACGGGTTTGTGGGATGATGACAATGAGGAATAGGTGACGAGTCTTGTGACAAGATGGACTCTGCCATGGCCAGCCGTCTGGTGTCTGTGTCTCACATCACAGCCTGGCCCACTGCCGGCAGGCACGTCCACGTGTGGTCTTGAGATTAAACAAGATAGTGAATCTCGTAATCATTCAGCATAGCTAAAGATCACTGGTCATAGAGACCTCCACATGGCCACTGCAGACCATCAGCGTCTTGTTAAGCCAGCTGTAGGACTCATGGAACTTCGTGTCCTGTCCTCAAAGCCTGGTTGTGAACCATGAGTTCTTCCTATCCACCTCCGCCCCATCATCTCAACACACTTTATTGGTCTGTCTGTGATTTTCCCAATAGTTTACAAAGTTATTTCTGGAGTTTCTATCCATGGGCTAATGTACTACTTGGATTTTATTTTTCCTTTGTTTTAACAGGTAGGATTGACATAAAACATTATAGTAGCTTCAGGTGTAGAACATAGTGATCTGATACTCGTGTGCATTGAAAGTTACAACTATAGTAATTAACCGTTCCCATACACAGTTGTGACAAGGACTTTTAAGATTCACGGTCTTTATGAGTTTGAGATACCCAGTCCTGCTGGTCCCCATGCTGTACTTGCCCGCAGCGAAGCCATTACTCTTGAGTCCCTGGCTGCGAGATGACCCCGTGTGTCTCTACTGACCCCACCGTCCCCGGTGGTATTGACACCATCAGGGCCCAGGACTCAGCAACTCCCCAGTCTGTAGAGATGGGATGCCTCTTAGAGCTTTGCTCTGTAGAACACATTGCAAATTTGGTGATCTTTTTAAAGTGTCGTAACAGCTTCTGAGTTCTGTAAGACTATCATTAATGTTAGAGTAATCTTTTCCATATCCCAGCTTCTGAATGGGAGAGGACAGGTCGCAGTGTAGTGTACTTGAAAGGGACATTTGAATTCTTTCCCAACAGGAGGGAGACCTTTGCTTGGACCTTAGGAATTCTTACTTTCCTTGGTGTGTATTGTATTTATCTGTGCCTGGCTGGTTGTTGAAGGGAAGACCGATTTCCCAGAGGTCCTGTTGTCATGAAATTGGACCTGTAGTCACATGTTCATGATGAAAACCACTTTATGGAACAGTTACGTGGAACAGGAAAAAACAGGCTTATTACTAAAAGATGTTGCTAAGAGGTTTTTTTTTTTTTTGGTTCTTTGCTTTCCGAGCGCTGTTTCCTAATGGGGTTAATAGTGAATTTCTCCTCAGGATTTAGACGGGAACCTCCTTGACTCCTGGGAAGGGGTGAGAGTGCAATGCCTTTGGTGCTTGAGCGACGGCAAGACTGTTCTGGCATCAGACACACACCAGCGGATCCGGGGGTACAACTTCGAGGACCTTACAGATAGGAACATGTAACTGTTTTTTTTAAATCCGTTAAATAACTGATTTATATTCAAATGTGTGGTGGAACTTGCTATTTGAGACACATTTTTATGTTTCGGCTTGGGTTTGACCTTAAAATGGATTGGTGGTCAGGTGGTGCTTCATAACCATTGACTCAGTTTTTTTTCCTTAATTGAGATACAGTCTGTGATACTGAAGGTAGACACGGTTGCAGGGTTTAAGCTAGAACATTTTATATTTTGATTATTTGAATGTTCTTGATTCTTAGTATGTTGTTTTTGACAGATTATTTTCTGGTTACAGAGTACAAGAAGATCATCCCATTATGTCTTTTACTATTTCCAAGAATGGCCGATTAGCTTTGTTAAATGTAGCAACTCAGGTAAGTTTATTACAATTATAAAGATTTAGCTTAGCTCAAAATTTAATGATTTGTGGTGTATACATAGATAAATAAATACTTTTACAAATTCTTAAAGTCACTGTATATGTTTGACCCTTAAGTTTGTAGAGTTGACCATAAATTTATCAGAATGTTGGTGTTTTGCATAAAGAGGAATTGAAAATGTTCCAACAGGCAGAGGGATATTCACAAATCACTTTCTAAAATTCTTTTGGGTTGAGGAAGAGTAAATGTGTCTGTTTTCTTTCTGTGTACAGGGAGTTCATTTATGGGACTTGCAAGACAGAGTTTTAGTAAGAAAGTATCAAGGTGTCACGCAAGGGTTTTATACGATTCATTCATGTTTCGGAGGCCATAACGAAGACTTCATCGCTAGTGGCAGTGAGGGTGAGTCGCGCGCCGTGTCGGTTCGCGTGTGTGGACGGGGTGGGAGCTCTGTTATTGTCTCGGTGCGTGAGGCTAGCCACGTCGCCAGGCAAACGCAGGGTGTGGGATTAAAAAGTGTTTGGGTTTTATTTCTCCAGTACACTGTTCGTTGCCCCTTTTTGGAATGCCTGAGTCCTCCATATCATCAGAGATCAGCAGTGCCCGTGCTGGCCACGTGGAGGCGTGTGTGGTGCACGTGTTAAATCAGACTTAGTTAAATCTTTCCTGGTGGTGTGTGATGGTGTGCGGATGCTCGTAGGGTCTGTGACGTCAGGGTTAATTATGGTGTGTTACCTGAACTTAGACAAATTTGACTCTGGTTAGGATCTGCAGTGTTTCTTTAATGGTCAAAGAGAATAATTTAGTTTGAGGATTCTTCAGTCTCAGAAAAGCTGAAATTCTAGAATTATCTCTACTACTTTCTAAATACATGTACTGTCCAGTCTAATAACATCAGTACTCCAGACAGGCTTGTTCCTAAAGTCATCAGACTAATTTATAATAGAAATTGTTTAAAATAGAGGGGCTCCTGGCTCAGTCGGTTAAAGCATCTGCCTTCAGCTCATGTTATGATCCCAGGGTCATGGGATCGAATTCCGCATTAGGCTCCCTGCTCCGCAGGGCATCTGCTTCTCCCTCTACCTCTGTCTGCTGCTCTGCCTACTTTGCTCTCTCTCTCAAATAAATAAAAAATCTTTAAAAGAAAAAAAAGGAATTGTTTCAAACAAGCAACACAGATAGGTCAGTATTAAAAGCGGAAATGTGCTTTGGCGCTAGAAGCATAATGTAAAATCGCAGCACATTTTTCTTGAGCGCCCACTCTTCTGCTCTGAGCACTGTAGCAGTACATTAGTTCAGTCACTTTTAAAAATACTGAATCAGGGCGCCTGGGTGGCTCAGTAGGTTAAAGCCTCCGCCTTCGGCCCAGGTCATGATCTCAGGGTCCTGGGATCGAGGCCTGCATCGGGCTCTCTGCTCGGCAGGGAGCCTGCTTCCTCCTGCCTCTCTGCCTGCCTCTCTACCTACTTGTGATCTTTCTCTGTCAAATAAATAAAATATTTTAAAAAAAAAATACTGAATCAGGGGCACCTGGGTGGCTCAGTTGGTTGGGCAGCTGCCTTCGGCTCAGGTCATGATCCAGGAGACCCAGGATTGAGTCCCACATCGGGCTCCCTGGTCGGCGGGAAGCCTGCTTCTCCCTCTCTCACTCTCTCTGTTTGTGTTCCCTCTCTGGCTGTGTTTCTCTCTGTCAAATAAATAAATAAAACCTTAAAAAAAAAAACTGTTAAGAATAAAAACTGTTTTAATAAATAAATAAAAAATAAAAATACTGAATCGGAGGGTACCTGGGGGGCTTAGCCGTTAAGCATCTGCCTTTGGCTCAGGTCATGATCCCGGGGTTCTGGGATTGAGCCCACGTTGGTCTTCCTGCTCAACGGGAAGCCTGCTTGTCCCTCTCCTTCTGCTGCTCCCCCTGCTTGTGTTCCTTTTCTAGCTATCTCTCTCTCTCTCTCTGTCAAATAAATAAATAACCTTAAAAAAAAGAAAAAAAACAAATCTAGTTTTACAACATAAACCAAGGAGCTGGATTCTGTTGCTGATGTTACACTTATCATCCATAGTGTTGACCACCCCTATCTTGACAAAAAACTGATCTTGATAGATATGAGGATCACGGAGTAACACCCAAGTTTTCCCTTTGTGTGTAAGATGTTCTTAAGAGGGGCGCCTGGGTGGCTCAGTTGGTTAAGCAACTGCCTTCGGCTCAGGTCATGATCCCTGAGACCTGGGATCGAGTCCCACATCGGGCTCTCTGCTCTGCAGGAAGCCTGTTTCTCCCTCTCTCACTCCCCCTGCTTGTGTTCCTTCTCTGGCTGTGTTCCTCTCTGTCAAATAAATAAAATCTTTAAAAAAAAAAAAAAAAAAAAGATGTACTTTAGAATTAGGACAATGGCGCCTGGGTGGCTCAGAGGGTTAAGCCTCTGCCTTTGGCTCAGGTCATGATCTCAGGGTCCTGGGATCGAGTCCCACATTGGTAAAAAAAGAATTAGGACAAAGACCTTTAGGTAGTCCTAGGAAGCATAGAAATTGGTCTGTTATTTCTTCCTCAAAAAAAAAAAAAGATGTCAGGGCATTTGGGTGGCTCAGCCATTTGAGTGTCCAGCTCTTGATTTTAGCTCAGGGTCATGGGTTCAAGGCCTATGTCAGGCTCCATGCTCAGTGGGGTGTCTGCTTGGGATTCTCTCTCTCCCTCTCCTCCTCTTCTCCACTCACGCTCTCTCTTAAAAAAAAAATCAGCTAAGATTGAGAAGCGAGAAACGTTGGTTTGTAGGTAACACTTTTGAAAAATTCACACCTTTCCGGTTATTTTCTCCCAGATTCTGTGCCAGCTCCTCACTTGGCACAGACCAAGCACCTGAAGCTTTCTGCCTGCTTGTTAGCCCCCCACCAACATCCCCAAGTCTCTCTCCAGAGCTCCATTCAGCTGTTTCTGGTGGGCTTCCCTTCTTGGTTATGTCTCCCCCCCCCCCCCCCCAGTCTTTCTGAACATCATATGGATCCTAGAAGTGCTTCAAAATTCTCCCTAGTGATATCAGTCCTTTTATTTTAAAGCCCGGACTGACTTTGAAGTGATGATGGGTCATCATTAATCAGACCACAGTATATTCTGTTTAGGGCTAAAAATGAAACATGTAAGTGAAGAGATGGATATTCTCTCGAGTCAGGTAGTTTAGAATGCTTCTGAAAAATGTTTTCGGGTGCCTGGGGGGCTCAGTGGTTTAAGGCCTCTGCCTTCAGCTCAGGTCATGATGGGATCAAGGCCCACATCGGGCTCTCTGCTCAGCAGGGACCTGCTTCCTCCTCTCTCTCTGCCTGCCTCTCTGCCTACTTGTGATCTCTCTGTCAAATAAATAAATGGAATCTTTAAAAAATGTTTTCAACACCAAGTGGACACAGTGAATGCATTATGTCCCAAGACCATCACATTAAGCCATTTGTAATTTATTTGCGAGGAATATATTGTAAGAACCTTGCAAATCACCAAATCCATGAATGTCAATATAAAATAGAGCAATGAGAAGATGTTTTCTGAAGGAAATTATGCCATTACTCAAGCTTCTCCATTGTGCAGGCAATGTGTAGAAAACCCTGCTTTATTTTTTATCGTCGCACAGGCCGTGGGTTCCATGGAACAAGGCAGGCAGCCAAGCTCAGTAAGCAAGTGTGTCGCTCTGACCCTGACCCCCGTTAAGTCCTCCCACTTGCTGCCTCTCCGGCAGATACGTCCTTGGGTGTGCACGCCCTGGCAGGGAGCCGTCCTAGCGCAGTCACACCTCTCACTGTGATTTTCTTTGTGAACTTCCTCAGTTCAAGGGGAAGCGTAGCTAATCTGTTTTTTCTTTCTCTGGGTTTTATTTTGTTTTAAGATTTTAGTCTATTTGACAGACACAGCAAGAGAGAGAACACAGCAGGGGGAGTGGGAGAGGAAGAAGCAGACTCCCCACCGAGCAGAGAACCCGGTGGAGGGCTCGATCCCTGGACCCTGGGATCATGACCTGAGCCAGAGACAGACAGTTTAATGACTGAGCCACCCAGGCGTCCCCTTTTTTCTTTTTTTGCTTATTTGTTTTTATGCAAGGGTAAATGATTGTACAGCATACACCTTCGAGGAAAGTATAATTCAGTTCTCCGGTGAATGTCTTAGCTCTTGCTTACCGTACACACGCTTATGAGTCCTAGCGGGAGTCCCAGCCTTTCATCTTCACATTAAGACGTTTTGAAATGAGGACGTGCTCTTTTACCTCAAATGAGCTGCTTCTCAGCTCTCTGAGGTTTGCTCAGTGGGGAGCTCGTCCATGGGGGGCTCCCGTGCTGGCTGCTAGTTGGCTGCACATCTCCAGGTGGAACAGTCCCTGCGCTCCTGCGGGGTCTGCCCTCTGTTTGCCAGCTCGTGGCTGTGGTGGCGCCTAGCGTATACTCTAGGCCAGGCTCTTTGCAAAACTCTCTCATACACAAACGTATTTTGCCCTCACGCTGTGGTGAGCTAAGTCCAGCCCTCGTGCACAGGTGAAGAAGGTCCAGGAGTGGGTGACATGTCCCCAGGTATGGGGCTGCTCGGCCTGGAAGGGCGGGCGTGAGGCAGCAGTGCTGCGGCCAATACCTGGCAGAGGTTCAGCTGTTGTGGGCGTCATTGCTGCCGTCGGATTAGGGTGCATCGTCGTTCCGTCACCTCCCATTTCCAGAGCGTTGATCATCTATATCCCACATTGGTTTACACTGGGAGATCTTGACTGTGATCCATTGTTCGGGCATTAAAGAATATTGCAGACTTCGTGGTGACTTGAGAGCTAGTCACCTTTAACAGGGGGAGTGTTGCATTAAAAAGGCTTTCTTCATACAGTGCTTTATTGAGCTATTCACGTCCTATTACATTCTAATAATTGAGTCTTACGTTCTGTGTGTGATGATGACAAATTTCAGGTCAGTTGGTTTTATTGAAGCAGAACAACTCCCTGACTTTTCTTTGAATTCCTGTTTGTTCAGATCACAAGGTTTACATCTGGCACAAACGTAGTGAACTGCCAATCGCGGAGCTGACAGGGCACACGCGCACAGTGAACTGTGTGAGCTGGAACCCACAGATCCCATCCATGATGGCCAGCGCCTCAGACGATGGCACTGTTAGAATATGGGGACCAGCACCTTTTATAGACCACCAGAATATTGAAGGTAACACCACCACACACCATCCCTGTGTTTCCTCTGGGTGACCACTGGCTCAGCCTGTGGGGAAGTGGCAGTCCTTGCAACTGTGGGATGGAGTTTATTTCCTTCCTCATTTAGAGACTGTGTACTCTTCCCTGAGAAGGAGTTACAATAACCTGAGATACGGGTGGGGGGTGGGGGTGCATGGTGTGTGTTTCTGCTGGCCATCTATCTGTGCACGCACATGTGGCGGGTATAGGCATGGTGTGGTGCGTGTGTGGTGGGGACATGGAGGAAGGTGAAGTGGGGCGCGCCACCTCGTTCACAGCCGTGTAGCTGTTGAGCTCGGCAAATCCTGAAAATCTCGCTTCATGATGCAAGAAGCGTTTTATACTTTCACACCCATGAGAACTAGCTAATATTACAAAATTTGAACAACTTAAGAATGATTTGCTCCAAATAAGCCCCTGTAATACCGTGTGGCACCCTGGTGTCCCCTTGCACCGTGCGTGACAGGGAGAGAAGGACACTGTGATCCACCCTGTGCCTCGGGCCCACGGCCTGCCCTGCCAGCTGATACGCCATGGTAGTCACAGCCCTGTGACAGGAGGGTCCACCCTCGTTTCTATGTGGGAGAAGACAGAGAGTCGTGGGCCAAGTCAGAAGGGTTTTCCCTTGAGGACATGGCTCAGCTGAGCTGGATTATCAGTGCTGGAGGGAAGACGTGATGAGAAATCTTAACAGAAAGGACACACTGCCCTTCTTTCAAACAGAGCAAGGGAAATGTTTGGTTTGGTTTGCTTAGAAGGAAGTGATCACCCAGAAAAGAGATGAAGAGGTTTTTGTTCCGCATGTGTCCCACCTAGACGTCTTAGTGAGAAGGAGCAGCCGCGGTCAGGTGAGGGTGCCAGCCGGAACAGGACGCGGGTGAGATTCTGAGAAGTGCTGCTGGGCCAGGCGGAGCCTGGCAGGCCTTCCTGTGTCTGCGCATCCCGCGGGGCCAGCCAGCGTCCCCCCCAACCCCCAGCACGGCTGCTGCAGCCAATACCCTCTGCCTCCATTTGGTGTCCTGTGTAGGCTCCAGGGCCCTCTCTGGAGGACAGGTGTCTTAGAGACCCGTAACTGCAACCACACGTGTTTCTCTAATGGTGTCAGTCCTTTGGAAGTTTGTTCTTCAAGGAAGCATATTCGATTTGAAGACATAGGAAAACATTAGGTAGATGGAGAATTACCTGGTAAGCGGATATACTTCAGACCCAGCTTAGAGCCGACGCCTCTGCTGCCCCGCAGTTGGGTGGATGGAGTGGCCATGGAGGCCCACGGCGGCGGGGGGCCAGAGCTGGTCCTTGTGAGGTCTGCTCCAGCACCGCGGCCTGCCTTGTGTTACGGCACCGCAGGGACAATCCCAGAAGGATGCTCGCTGATACCTAAGACAGGAGGACAGCTTCTATAAAACTTAGGTACTTGGCTATATGCCTTTTATGTGGGTGTCTTCTAGGTTCTTCCCCACTCCCACTTGGTTTGTTTGTTGTTGGTGGGTTTTTTTACTAATTTACGTAATACCTGTTTGGAATAGAAATTCTGGAAAACATAGATGAGGCTGAAGAAGACATTGAAAAATCATGACAACCTAAGATACTATAAGTCATTTAAGCAAAAATATTTGGCTCCCTTTTCAAAAACGAACTTGTTGACATTTCATTCTAACGGTAGAGGTCCATACTGTCTCGTTTTGAGGTGTGTATAAAGAGGATTAGGACCAAGCGGACCCACGCTGCAACATGGATGGAACTCCAGAACAATACACCAAGTGAAAGCCTCTGGATGCAGAGGGCCACTTAGAGCAACCCTGTTGCTGTGAAATGAGTGGGCAGGTCCATGGAAACTGAAAGTAGACCAGTAGGGTGCTGAGGGCTGGGTGCTGGCATTTGCGAGTGCCTGCTAAAGGGTGATGAGGTAGTCGTCCAGCCCTCTGTGATGTGCCCATCATAGCCACTGAACTGTGTCCAGGAGGCTTGTTGACCCACTCCCAAAAACGGACAGTGGGAAGATAGCACAGAATTTCGGACTGAGTGAACAAAGCATGCAGTCCAAGAGCCCTCCTTCACTGGACCACCAGGTCGTCCGTCTCTCTTTCCTCTTGTCATCTATTCATAATGATTTTCTGTTTGACAGAACTACTCAAAGGCTCATTTTTAAAGTATGAGATTATAATTAGATCATTCACTTGGGTTCTCCAGTATTCATAGTAATGAATTTAGACTGTAATATACAGGCTAAGACATGATACGGACACATTGTTCTAAAGATCATTATGGAAATAGCAAGAACTTGTTGCGGTGTGATTGTTTTCAGCAGTAGTACAGTTTGTAATGCCATGATGCCGATATTAAAACTTTCTAACTGGTGACTTTTTTCTTCCCCTCCCTTCTTCTCCCCCCTACCCCAAAACGCATTTCACCCGTCTTCATTCAGAGGAATGCAGCAGTATGGATAGTTGATGGCGAATGCGGAGCAGACGACTTGTGTCTAACTTAAAATTAGTCGTATTTTAATGGCTTGGGATTTGGTGCAAACAGACATGATTGATAGCTGGACAGACATGCTCGTCATGAAAAAAGAACCATTTCTGAAGCCCGGTTGGGGCCAAACATTGACACCTTGCTTCATAGTAACCAGTTGAGATGAAGCGCGTCGTTAGAACGTTGTCGGACACCATGTTGAATTATCCCCCCATCGGTTGTGAAGAACTGTGCCACATTCAGGCTTGCCCATTGAACTCAGTATATATATTTTTTTCCCTCCTGCCTTTTGTCTGGTGGGATACCATTCTTGTTGCTCTTCTGTGTAATGAAGTTTAAATGCTTGTTTGGAAAACTTTATTTAACAGTTTAGAAGGCTTGATAGAAGGAGTGCATTAGTCTGAAGAGTATACATTGGATAGGAAAGAATTTCCTTCTTTTGTTTCTCCAAAAATCTTTCCGCCTTATTTAGCTTGAGATCTTTGCAGCTTGGTTCATGGATTCTAGCCTTGCCCGTTGCGCAGTATATACTGATCCAGATGATAAACCAGTGAACTATGTCAGAAGCACTCTCAATATTACATTTGACAAAAAGTTTTGTACTTTTCACATAGCTTGTTGCCCCGTAAAAGGGTTAACAGCACAATTTTTTAAAAATAAATTAAGAAGTATTTATAGGATTAAAGTGACTTCATTTGTATACATTTGGAATCTAAACCAGCTTCAAAAAGTTTCCTCTCTGATTTAGACACACAGTATAACTGGCGCTCTTCTGGAAGCCCACCTGAGACTGGCCCATAAACAGTGCTTGGAAGGACATTGCCCAGGAAATCCAGAGTCCTACCATGAAGGTGTCCCCCCTCCTTATGTTTTATTCTTGAAGGAACATCAGTACCCAATGTTGAAGAAATCCAAGATTCAAAAAGAGAATTTTAAATGTCTACCAACAGGAGAGATCGGTAGTGAGCTTAGGTTCGCAGCAAAGCATGTTCCAAGTTGTTCCCGGCTTGGGAAGGTGCTGTGGTGTGATCCAGAGGGAGAGTGGAGACAGGCATGACCACTGGGGAAGTTCCTAGTGTACTTGAGCTTGTCAGAAGAAGGCAGCAGGTTCCAGACAGACCAAAACTGGGTTTAAGACTTCATGGTCCTTGATCTTAATAGCCCTTGATATTCTGACCTGTAGAGATACATCAGTTTACAGACGCTCCTTCTCAGTTTTCCTTATATTGCCATACCGAACCTCATTCAAAACTGGTGCTGTGGGTAGTCTGTGCCTCCTGTCCCCCTTTAGTTGAAGGAAAGGACCGCTTTGCTGAAAAGCACTTTGATTCTGGAGAATTTCACATTTAGAGTAAGCCAAAAGCCTGATGCTCACATTGTGCTTTTAAACCCCTTAACAGCTGAATGCAGCCGATTTGTCTCCTTCAAGACTCCCTCCCCTTCTCCACAGAGGCTTCTGGGAGTACCGCAGCTATTACGCTGGGAGGAGGAGTGGGAGTACCCCCACACCCCACACCCCACACCCCCACCCTCCGAGATAAGATTCTGCTGAAGAAAAGGGCTTGTACTGAGTCCCCTTTGGGGTCCAAGCCAAGCCTGTGGTCTGTCACCCCCCCGGGTAGGGGGAGGGGGCCCTAAGTGTCAGGAACTGTCCCTTGAGCGCAGGGCAGGGCTGGCCACAGGGAGAGGCGGGCAAGTAAGGGAGGGGAGAAGAAAGACAAACATAATTGGCCTTAAAATAGCACGGATTCTCCCAAAAGCTCATAGTAAGAGAAAGTGACAGACCATGGTTGGCAGATTATTTTATCAAATTGGTATGTAAACGATTTCTTTAAGCTCCATTTTGCAGAGACCACCACTTAGAGAATCAAGAACTCCTGTTTTGATACTTCTGAGTTACAAGAACTATATGTTACAGTTTATCTGGTACTTCATTTTTCTTAACTCAAATTACTTTTTACTTTGAGCTTGAATAAAAGTCTTCATTGGTAACTGTATATAATTAAGTGGCAACTTCTCTTTACCTCAGTGCAGTTAAACCCACTCCTTTTAGGTGAGTCCCTGAACCCCGAAGCCATTACTGCAGCCAGTCTCTACAGATAAAGGTCCACACCATCGGTGCGCAGAGTGAGTGCAGCATGCCCAGGGCCCCGCGGATGCCCCAAGACTCCTGCCTGCTTGGGGCCGGCCTGGCCTGCAGTCGGGCCCGGGCTTCACCCAGCCAGCCCCACATCGGAGTTTTTCCGTTTAAAACGCTGTAAAGCAACAACCAAAAGTGGCATAGAGATGGGGCACATTTCACAGCGTAACTCCATTACCGTGGGGTGACAAGGGTCCAGAGGTTCCCAGAGTGGCCAGGGGAGAGCGTGCCCCCGCACGGGAACCGAGCTGGGTGAGGTCCCAGGGCAGAGACCTAGGATGCCCTGACGGTGCCGTAGTCTGTAGGCTTGAGGGTGAGGACGCGGGCAGGCCAGCACAGGATGCTAACGTATAAACTGAAAAGTACCAATACTTTTTGCATATAGATCAAAACAGAGTGGAGAATTTGGGCTCCAAAAATCAGGTTAGTAGGCTCATTGCCATGTGCTTAAAAATGTTTTTATTGTCGTTCATTGATTGAGGGCTGGAGCGAGTATGAAATTAAATGGCTTTTTCCTCCAAACAATCGGTTATGGCTAGTACAGCGTCGGACTTGAGTAGGACTGGGGACGGGTGGGGGTCGGCGATGAAGAGCCGGGGGTGGGCGCCAGGTGCGGGCATTGGAGGGGGCCGGCACAGCTTCCCTTCCAAGCTCTGTGTCGTTAGTTTTCACCCGGCTCCATTTTTGCTACTGTCCCAGGCCAGGCAAGCGTGTCCTGTAAACCAGGTAAGTCGTCTCAGCAGAGGAAATTGGCAGGCTTCCCAGCAGATGGGCCCATTTTAGTGGGTGGGAGAACAGGCGGGGTTACCGAGCTCTAAATCTGGGCGAGGTGATGAAAGGAACCTGCCAGTTGAAAGGAAGGAAAAAAGCCCCAACCGTGGTATGTGTTTTCATCCACACCCACACCCGGAGAGATAGGGCATTTTCTGTTCTTGGGTGCATTCTCCCTCCAGAATGGCGTGTGACATTAATAGAAAACCCTTTTTTCCCACCCCTCCCCGTCTTGAAATTTTCTTTTTTAGGCTCTTGTTTCCTGCACATGAACTGACCCTGTCACCTCTGCTCAGTGCTAAATAGACCGCACATCTCTTGAAAGGGCGCTCTGTCTTCTCAGTTTCTTTAACAGCAGAAGAATGGCTGCTTTTGAATGGGGAGGAAAGAAGAACTTTTTCTTAAAATCCTTAATATCCCATCTCTGCCATGTATAAACATTCTGGTTTAATTTTCCTTTAGTCTCTCATTTAGACTTCAGCAGCTCTCTTTTGGCCTTATTCTCCAAAATACTACTTGCATTTTCAAAACCGTATCTGACTTCCTATAAACAGCTAACTTTAAAAGAAGAGGTGAATCTGTATTTATTTACACTTAGACACTTTCTAAAAACAGGGTGAACTTAATTGAAATTTTCAGTGTTGTTAAGCTATTGTTACAGTAGCTTCCCTATAGTTGCAGAAACAAAAACCATAAAAACCCATCCCCTGTCTACTTAATCTAGATAGGCTGGATTTAATGAAACTAATAGTATAAAAATGTGTGAGTACATGCGTGTGTGTGTGTGTGTGTGTGTGTGTGTTTGTGTTTGTGTGTGTGTGTCATGTGTCCATGTGGGAGAGAGAGAGAGTACTTAATTCATCAAAAGTCCTAGAAACCACTTTCTGGGTTCTTGTCGATTTTACTAGTCTTGTGCACATGTGAAGTGCCCTCTCTTGAGTTTAGGGTCTGGTTAATACTGGTCTATTTTTATATGATTGAGACGTGTCCCCATCTGACTCAAGCATTTTCATTATCAGGGTCAATGTGCTAAGATCGCATCATAATATTTTTAGACAACAGAGAGCAAAAAGGCCATTGGCTCCTTGAAAATGTGTGTGTGTGTGTGTGTGTGTGTGTGTGTGTGTGTGGCGCGAGGGGACAGACCCACAGAAGCATGTTTGTACTTACAAACCAAGCTGGAGAGATCAAGAAAAGAACCTAAGTGCTGATCTCAAGATACCTAAACTGTCCAGATTTCCATGGCATTGTGGTGGATCTAGCTGACACTTAGAGCTTTTGGTCTGTAATAACTATTTGCTATGGACGGATTCAGTGTTTCAGAGGACCGTGTTCTTAAATTTGGGGGGTTCTGGGTTTTTTTGTTTCTTGTTTGTTTTTTTTAACTGCCTCTCAGATTATGTTTAGTAGTTTAAATTTCTTTGTGTTTATTATTTCATTAAAGCATAAAAACTTCAGGTCTCTGATATTTATTTTCACTTGTTCTACTAATTATTTGCAAAACACCCTGTTAACTTTTACTTTATAAATGTGAAGTATATTAAACATCTTTAAAATTCTGTTCAATTGAAACTCCATTAACTTTGATTTGCTTTACTGGGATTTTTTTTAAATACACCCTTTCCATGTCCACGCGTCGCACTTACCAATCGTTTGTATCCCCTTCAGTCCAATAAACAGAACAAATAAGACCATGCGCTAAGTCTCCTCGTGTCCTTCCAACCGCAAACGACTGATTGGCTGACTCTGACTCCCACACTACCTACCCGCAGTTCTTCATCACCTCAGGTGTTGGGATGTCTTTTTCAAAAGGTAGTTGTGCCGGGGGTGCAGGGGTGCCTAACTGGCTTGAGTTGGTGGAATGTGTGACTGGATCTCAGGATCGTGGGTTTGAGCCCCACGTTGGGTGTAGAGATTACTAAAAATTTTTGAAAAGGGGCAGTTGTGCAATCATGGCTTACTTTAGGAAGTTCAGGGAACACTTGGATTTGATTTACATCTTAAGGAATTATTCAGAGGGAGAGAGAGCGTGGGGTGGGGGGAGGTTAGAGCAGAGGGAGAGGGAATACCAAGCAGACTCCCTGCTGAGCACAGAGCCCAATGTGGGGCTTGATCTCACAGCCCTGAGATCACAGTCTGAGCCTAAATCAAGAGTCAGATGCTCCACTGACTGAACCACGCAGGCGCCCCAGGAACTTGATTATAAAGGAATCACGTGCCTGCCCTATTTTGTTCAAAAATATTACTGTATCTGACATTATGCACTAGGAATTACATATGTTGATTAGTAGAAAAATATACTTTCAGTTTGAAATTAAAATTTTCTAATGAGGGGCGCCTGGGTGGCTCAGTTGGTTAAGCGACTGCCTTCAGCTCAGGTCATGATCCCGAAGACCCGGAATCGAGTCCCACTTCGGGCTCCCTACTCGGCGAGAAGCCTGCTTCTCTCTCTCTCACTCCCCCTGCTTGTGTTCCCTCTCTGGCTGTGTGTTTCTCTCGGTCAAATAAATAAAATCTTAAAAAAAAAAAATTTCTAATGAATAATTTAATTAACACAAAAAGATCTTGGAGAAAGCATTGAGTGCATACAAACAAACAGCATGTTTGTGTTTATGAAAAAAGGGCAAGAAAAGAGTCGTCCCGTTGGGGAGAGTTCTTGCACAAGTGAGCTTTAGGAGGCTTCCCGCTAGGAACAGAGTCCTGCATGGAAGGATGCTCCCCCGAGAAGAGCCAATGCCAGCCCGGTGGTTGGCAGAAGTCTGCGGCACGTCCTGAGAACAGGTGGGAGAAGTTTTTCCACTTGTTTTCTTTAAAAACGCCTGTACTCTGCAGACTTGGACATGCAATAATACATCTACACTAAGCTCTCCTGTCAGACCCCAGGACCAGGGATTTCCCAGCCTTAACAAATCCCAGAGTAGGGGGCTGTATTTGGAAGGGTGGTGGGGGAGAGAATCCCAAGCAGACACCACACCCAGACAGAGCCCGAAGAGAGGCTCTCACAACCCTGAGATCATAACCCCAGCCACCGTCAAGAGTCAGATGCTTAGGGGCGCCTGGGTGGCTCAGTCATTAAGCGTCTGCCTTTGGCTCAGGTCATGATCCCAGAGTCCCGGGATCGAGCCCTGCATCAGGCTCTCTGCTCAATGAGAAGCCTGCTTCTCCCTGTCTCACTCCTCCTGCTTGTGTTCCCTCTCTCGCTGTGTTTCTGTCAAATTAAAAAAAAAAAATCTTTAAAAAGAGTCAGATGTTTAACCACTGAACCACCCAGGTGCCCCCACAGCTGTATTTTAAAACCCAACTCCATTCCTCCCACTTAAAAGTGGATGATTTTGGATTACATCGTTTAATGACATCTTGAATTTTTTTCCAAAAAACTTAAAACTCAAGGAAGGCCTTTTTTTTAAAAGATTTTATTTGGGAGACATAGAGGGCATGAATGGGGTAGGAGGGTTGCACAGGGAGAGGAAGAAGCAGGCTTCCCGCCAAGGAGCAGGGAGCCTGACATGGGACTCAATCCCAGGACCCTGAGTTCATGACCCTAGCCGAAAGTGGATGCTTCACTGAGCCCCCAGGCACCCCTTCCTGGTGGGTTCTGAGCCACAGAACTATGCTCTATCACTTAACCGGGAGACCAGGAGTTAAAAGCAGGTAGGCATCAGGAGGGACTAAGAACAGCACACGTGAATCTGGCCGTGGAGGAGTGCCTCAGCGACCTGGGTGCTTGCCACGGGCCGGTCACCTCAGGCAGACACCCCGACTCCCACTTTACAGAGGAAGGGAGTGGGCTGAAATAAGCAAATTCGTCTGAGGGCGCCTCCGAGTATCTTTGACCATGACAGCAAACTTTCCTCCATCGTACAAGGCCACTCACCTCGGACCAAAAACCCATCAAACTTGTCCAAGAACGGAGGCGGGTTCCCGTTACTAATCCTCCTTAACTGCATAGGTCAGAGGAACAGGACACTTGAAACTGTGTGGACACCTTTGTCCACGAAATGAAAGCAGTCAATAAAACAGTCTCGTGGAGCTTTGTAGAGGCCGCCACAATAAATTTAAGTATTTTCTAACTGTTTTGTGAATTTAGAGAGCAGTGGTTAAAATTGTGGTTTTGGAGTCCTCGGGCCCGACTCGATCCTCTCACTTGATGCAAAGCTCTGGGCAGATCCCTCCACCTGCCAGAGCCGGGTGTCCGCGTCTACAGCAGCAGCTAACGGTACCAGATGCTCGGCCCCATGGCCTCGGAGGGCACGCAGTCAATCGACCCACGAGTTTTGAAGACCGACTGAATCCAGAATATTGGGACTTCTACGCAATAGATGACTGGACAGCTAGGTCACATGGCCTGATTTCTGCAACAGATTGCAAGGAAACCAGAGGGAGCCCAGCAGATAGATGTAGGGACACTAGCCAGAGGAAAGGGACACGTCTCGTCCAGGTCCCAGGTCCAACAAACCAACTGCTGAGCCACAGGGGGATGTCTGAGCACCATCTGTGTGCTCAGTCCTAAGAGATGAGACGAGTTTATGTACGGTGTTGCTGCTGGTATCATGGGCATGTGTTTCAAAGACCCTTATCTTACGGAGACGTGTACAAAAATACGACAATATTGCAGGTGTGTCGATGTCAACGTCAGGGCAAATCAGGGATAAACCAAGACTGTAGCTGGTAAGAGATTAAAGGACCAAGCACCATTAAGTGAGTCCTTTTACTGCCTCAGTGGAGCCTCATGTGGGCTGGCCCAGCCCCATGGGCCTCCTCCCAGAGAGGAGGATGCGTCCCTTCTCCGAGAGCCGCTGGGCACCACTCTGCATGGGCTGTGCCTTCCATCTGTGAAATAGGCTGTGCTTCCCATTAGCGGTGAGATCAGCCCTCCACGGAGTCGGGGTCCTCACGGAGACATTATCGATTTCCGTGTACTGAGCTGTGAAAACATATAAAGGACTTAAGCTCCTTCCCGCTCAAGTGCCAGCCCCTTGCCCCAAAAGCATGTGGTCCCCAGAGCAGCAGACAGGACGAGTTTGGGTCCCCTGAGCGGACACAGAGGGGAGGCACCTTCGTGCATCATGCAGACTCCTACTGTGCCCTCCCAGGGTCGCGCACGCAGGGTCCCCAGCGGGAGTGGAACCTTCTGTGCCAAGCGGACATTCTGACATGGTGCTAACGTTCCGTGAGACCTGGTGCAGGTGACAGGACCACTGGGTCACAGGTCCCCAAGGAAGAGTCACGCCCACCGGCGCCCACCAGCCTCCAGAGCAGCAACTGAAGACAAAGGCAGCTCTTACCACGGACTTTAAAGAGCATCCCAGGGGCGCCTGGGTGGCTCAGCTGGTTAAGCAACTGCCTTCGGCTCAGGTCATGATCCCGGAGACCCGGGATCGAGTCTCACATCAGGCTCCCTGCTCGGCGGGAAGCCTGCTTCTCCCTCTCTCACTCCCCCTGCTTGTGTTCCCTCTCTCGCTGTGTTTCTCGCTGTCAAATAAATAAAATCTTTAAAAAAAATAAAATAAAATAAAGAGCATCCCAACATGGGACTGAGTACCCCCCCCGTGAACAGCCCCCGGGGACAGCAACAGTCTAATGTCTGACGTGATGACTGTGGTTCACGGCAATAGCCCTTCGGGTGGGAATGACCCTTGTTTGGGAATTGAGCTACTTTAAGACCAAAGTCTATTTGACTAAAGCGAAACATGTTGATTACGGACTCCCAGAACTCTCACAAGAGGCTCAGCTGAAAAGCATGAGGCCTCACTGACGAACTCTCTGGAAGCCAGAGGAGCCCACGCAGCAAGCACAAGCTCCGGGGGCCAGGGACCCGACAGTCCTCCCGCTCGCTCCTTGGCCACTGCTGCATCCTAGGCACACCCGACACTTGTCGCCAGCACGACTCTGGTTTCCATCGTGAGGGCAGCAGGCACAGTGGTCACCTGGCCTCGAGGTCTCAAGCCCGTCCCAGTGGCACCATCTTGAGCACATTGGGGGCCTGGACTATGGCACTCCACCACATCTTCCTTCCTTCCTGGACGTCCTTCTTGCTGGAAGAGCCATGAAACCACCAAGTCAGACCCCCTTCTTCGTCCAGCAGCCAACTCAGGGTCTCTGCATGAGGCCCGGGGTCAGGTGGCGGCAGCAGGAGGAGACTCCCGGCCACGAACAGCTGCCCGAGCGGAGGACACAGGCACTAGCTGCCAGTGAAGTCAGGTCCACGGGAGGTATCCTCGCTCTCAGCCGCAGAGAACCACCGCGGGAGAGGAAGCAGGTTCAGACCTCCACGGCCTCATCATTGTTGAGGCAGAAGAGCTGCCGGAGGGGCTGTGGGCTTGAAGGAGCTAGCCTCGTCCCTGGTCTGGCTTCCTCAGCCCTCAGCAAGGACAGGCATGAGGGGACAGGATGTGACACGGGTGCAGAAGTCAACAGGCAGGAGCACCCCATGGGTGCTGGGTCCTGCCCGCACAGAGATTCCAAGGCCACCTCCAGCCTCCCTTCCCTCTAAGCGGCAGTGAGACAGAAGGATCTGGAAGGTCTCTGCAGTGCTCCCCTCAAGGGAAAGCACAGCAGACGAATCCCTGGTACCTAACCCCAGCTCTCGAAGTCTGTGCTTCTCCCCTCTTTTCATCATTTGTAGAGGTGCCCCGAGAAAATACAAACACTAGTCACCCCATCTCCTGGTTTTGATGCAGATGAGCAATTCAAGATCGGGTCTTTGTTCCTTTTCAACCGCAGTTAGTATTTCAGAAGGGGGGACAGCCCAGGCTCGCTGGCTATGCGGTTTTGTACTCGCTTCCTAGAAGATTAGGGGAGGAGCAAACCCTCCACTACCTTCAGTGGCTTGCACTGACCTGTCTCTCAGCTCTTGGGATTGAAGTCCCCCCACGGCTTCAAGGCTTTAAAGCAGGTCCTTGCGGGCGCTGGAGAGTGGGGAGAAGGCAAGTGACAGATCGATTTGTTTGTTGGTTTTTTTTTTAAAGCACAGGAAGGAAAAGGTGGGAAAGGTCCTCCTCCAGTCACTTCCCTGTTACAGCTGCTTGGCTCTGGGGGTCAGCTATATCCATCACCAGGAGGAGGGACCCAGGAGGCCCTGGGGGCTGACAGCCACAGTTTCCCTCACCTGCCAGTCCCCATTCCACCACGTGCAGCAGGGCACTCCAAACGGGGGGCCCTTCTTTCCAGGGAGTCAGGCTTGTTGGCCTCGGGGCTTCTGCCCAGGTCGGACCGAGTCCCAGACTGAAAGGACATGCGGCATCCGACCTCTTGGTCACCCCACACCTTGTGTAGCTGCCCACTTCTGTCCGGACATGGGTAACTCCCCCAGACTCTGCCGTGAAACAGCCACACGTGTTTGGCCTCAAGGCCAGGGCTCCAGACGGCAACACCGGAGTGCAAAGCAGGACCGAGAATCAACGACCGGGTCACATCGCCCGGCAGAGAGCCCAGGAGCTCAAGGCTCACGCCAACTGCAAGAGCAGCCATGGCTCTCCAGGGAACCAAGCTTGGCTGGGGAGTACCACGTCCATGAGACAGCCTGTCCCGTGTCTCCTGAGTCACAGAGTAGACATGGGCACAGCGGGGCAGAGGTGGCGCGGTGATGGGCTCCATGGTCACTCAGTGATGGGGCTGTTCCTGCTCTAATCTGATGAACATCTTCTACCAAATCAGGCAACATATCTGAGAGACCAGAATAAGTTTGAGGGTGATTTTGAAGGCAGTGGCTTTAAATGAAAATTCCTGATAAAACTGCTTTTTAAATTTATTTTCCTTTCTAGAAGCAGGAATTACATTGTACCTGGGCAAATGGCTTATGGGGTTTCACAGATTCTGCAAAGAGATATATTTTTTGAAATGCCATTTTCTGTTAACATTCTTGTGAAAAGACTTTCCGCTGACAGTCTCATACATCTTTACGCTGAATTAAATCTATGAAGCTGCTGCAAGAGGGTTAATTTCTCTCTTCTTCTGCCCAGATTATCAGCAGTGCTCCACACTCTGCCTCCTCAGCAGAGCATCTGGTGAGCTTTCCCTTTGCCGTGTGTCCTTTGTTTCTCTAGCACGCGAGGCTGGCATGGCGCTCCCAATGCTAGGTACAAATGACAATCTTCAACACACAGACGATGAGAAATACATGTTGGGGTTCAGGCCAAAGTGGAGAATCAGAAATCTACAAAAACCCAATTTGTGTTTTTTAAATACTTTATATGGTAAAAATACAGCAAAAATATTTTTCTGTTGTTCAAAGAGGAAAAAATATACTGCTATGGGCACGGTTCTAAGGATGAGCTCAGCCGTCTCTGGCTCCCGGGCTACGCACAGCAGTGCAGACGGACTCCGGCTGCGGCTCCTCCAACTTCAGTCGTTTATCAAAGCTAAAATCATACTGCGGAGAGAAGAGATGAGCGTTACCAGCGTCTCCTGAACACTGTGCCTACTGTATCTGCTCTGCCCGGGTTCGTGTCTCTGAGGCTCATCAAGGAACATTCATCTGAGCAAAAGACAACCACTGACACATTTTCAAAAGAAAGAATATTTACTTAGGGCCTCTCAAAGCCCTGATTGTTTTCATGAAACAAAATAAATAACTGGGGTAGGGGTGGGAGTGTGAGCTACAACCAACATTCGGCTACAGTTCGAAAGAAGGCATGGCCAGAAAACAAAACAGAATTAACTCTCCAGCCAGACCTCGCACATGCTGTCCCAAGGCCCGAGTCCGGCTCCCTGTCCACCCGGGATGCCCGTGCACAGACCCACTGCGGCTGGGAGGGTGGGTTCGGGCATCAGGACTCACCCCTGCAGGCCCTCAGTGCCGAGCTTAGTGGTCCCCCCCACCGCTTCCCCCCCAGACTCTGTGCCCCCCCACCCTGGGTGCCGTGTCTGGCCTGTGGCCATCACCCAGTACATACTCTGCTAAAACCACCACGGCCAACAGCGGCAACAGGCCCGTCATCACATCCTGGTACTGAAGTCAGCCTGGCCGTGCTAAGAGCAGAGGACCAGCACAAGCACAACTAGTAGCGTCCTTAGTTGTCCAGGTTTCACCATATCAGCGCACGCCGCGCACAGCACAGGTTACCGGCACAGCTAACACTCCGGAAAGATGCTCACGCCATTAACTCCAGGTCAGCCCAAACCCAAGTGCTTTACGTGCGTTATCTCATTTAGTCCAGATCACGACTCAGTGAGGTAGATACTGCTTATTATCCCATTTCCAGACAAAGAAACTGAGGCACAGAGACGTTAAGAAACTAGCTTTGGGGGACGCCTGGGTGGCTCAGTTGGTTGGGC